>CM071719.1:24800540-24816464 GCA_036630335.1 Physaria fendleri | reverse complement strand
AGAAAACAAAAAACTAAGTAAATTTATAGATTTCACAAGAGTTATATATAAGTGGAGTCTGATGACAAGAAAAAACTATAAGTGGATGGGTTTGCATACGTAGCTTTGCTCTTAAATCGGTTACGCTTTTCCTATCCTCGCCAAGAACGATCATCCTCATTGTCTGGTTGAAAGACTCTCTACCCCAGGGGTACGTAAGTACCGCTTCGACATCCCTGAGCATTTCAACTGTGTCTTCTCGGATTCGTGGTACAGACACGGATGGCGCAATGACGCCGTCTATGAGGACAAGAAGAGCAATGGCTTGACGTCTTTCACCGGACAGGAACCTTCCTCAAGTGCTATTCATGTCGGCTTTCAGAATTTCCGCAGCATCGTTGGCCAACATTTGTCTTTTCTCTCCCAACAAGGCCTCCTAGTTAGACTTACTTCCCCGCGGCACAGTCTTCATTGCCTTTGTCACCGACTCTGGAGGGAGGGGCCCACAGTTCAGGCCTGTCACATTGGCAAATTCTGTCAGTGAGAATCGCAATGGTTTTCCTCCGAAGACAAACCACAACTCGTGTTTCTTCAATGTAACCAAGGAACGACACAAGAACTGATGTATGAGCTTCCCTGTTAACGCGCACAGATGGTTAGGCAATTCAAATAGCTTCCTAAAATCACTGCCCAGCCAAGAACGATCATCCTCATTGTCTGGTTGAAAGACTCTCTACCCCAGGGGTACGTAAGTACCGCTTCGACATCCCTGAGCATTTCAACTGTGTCTTCTCGGATTCGTGGTACAGACACGGATGGCGCAATGACGCCGTCTATGAGGACAAGAAGAGCAATGGCTTGACGTCTTTCACCGGACAGGAACCTTCCTCAAGTGCTATTCATGTCGGCTTTCAGAATTTCCGCAGCATCGTTGGCCAACATTTGTCTTTTCTCTCCCAACAAGGCCTCCTAGTTAGACTTACTTCCCCGCGGCACAGTCTTCATTGCCTTTGTCACCGACTCTGGAGGGAGGGGCCCACAGTTCAGGCCTGTCACATTGGCAAATTCTGTCAGTGAGAATCGCAATGGTTTTCCTCCGAAGACAAACCACAACTCGTGTTTCTTCAATGTAACCAAGGAACGACACAAGAACTGATGTATGAGCTTCCCTGTTAACGCGCACAGATGGTTAGGCAATTCAAATAGCTTCCTAAAATCACTGCCCAACAGTATATCTAGTTCGTCTGTGCCATGGAGGTACCTCCCCACAGACCTTATCAGGTCAGTCCTCGAAGCAATATTTATCCGCCCGTCAGATGGCATTTCCCACCGGTTAAATACCATCTTTGGAAGCATCTGATCCACCACCGGCACTCCTGTTTACGTGGACAATTAACACAGTATAATACCAATTTTCATATCAATTTTTACTTATCAGGATAGACAGCACAAACTTCAACCAATGATTGCATGTTCAAAATTCAAAAATTCAACAAAATTCAACTAACGTATACAGAAAAAAATTCAAAACTCAACTTATCAGGGTAGACAGAACAAAACCCATATCCAAATGTTCACTGTACCCAATATTTGTTACCTTTGGACCGCTGTTGCATGTGTGTTCCCAATTGTCAGACCCATTGTTCGGCTCCTCGTATTGTTACCTTTGGACCGCTGTTGCATGTGTGTTCCCAATTGTCAGACCCATTGTTCGGCTCCTCGTACTTCTTCTTTCCAATTTTGACCTAAATTAGAAAGGACACAGGACACTCAGATAATCCGACTATAAAATCAAGTTAAAAGGTCAGGTATGTGCGAATGAAGTTAACGAATCCGTGTATAAATGAAAGAAAATCGGAAGAAGTACGAAAAGGGGGCAGACAGTGAGGACATACCCGTCGTCATCGGATGGATCTTCCCATTCTTCCTCAATTCGCGGTCTTTTCTCGCCGACTCTCTTTCTGTTTCTGCATTTTCGCCGGCGAATGCATGTTCTTTTTCGGAATCTCTCTCTTTTCTCACTGATGTTCTCTCTCTGTAAGTTCAACAGGCGAAACCCTATTTCTGTCTACAAAATAACGAAGAGGGAATTACATCTCGTCTTTTATGTCTGTGAAAAATTAGAGGTTGGTGTAATAATTAATGTTTTTACCAGGCGCAATATGAAACTTCCCAATTCGATATTCGAATAATTTACTGTCAGATATGTTTGCGCCCTTTATTTTGACCGAAAAGGAGTGAGATGTAAAGGCGCTACTTTTCATTACTTTCAGGGGCAACTGTGTCTTTTCGCGAGAAAGAGTAACTGTTCGTGACAATTTTTTTTTTCGAGGGTATTCGCCCTAATTTACGAAAAGTTGAGGGTAGAATCAAAAATAAACCCTTAATTTTGTCTGATGGCCAACTAATTTTTTCACCATTAAATTCAACCGTTTCAACCACACCATTTTCACCAATTCCATCGGTTATTTCATCAATTATATACTTTATTGTTACCAATTAAAGTTTAAACCCAAAAACCAATGAACAGAAGTGAAGATGTCTTTTAATACTTGCAACATCCCAACCGCTTTTTACATTAAACCAACGAACGAAACATAAACACATGCCAACCAAAACTCATCCAGGAAGATCAGTTTGTGTGAAAAAAACATAAATAATAAAGTATATAGTATTTACTACTATTTCATATAGTTTGGTGTTCGTATGTGTACATTTATTTTTATTCAATGAGAAAAATGTGGTTAGCCGCTGTGCTGGTCCAATACACCAAAGATTAACTTGGTATTGTGACTCATTATTCGATCCTAACGTTTTATATTACTATAATATATACTATAATACTCGACAAGTGCATGTGCACCTATGCTTATTTGACATGTTTTTATTAGAACAATTACATGTACCTTATTCTGTGGGTCAAATCCTAAAAATGCTCCCAAATCTTTTTTTTACTATTCACTTGCCCTTTACTCTGTAGCCTTTAAATTTTTGTTACAAGACACATTCTCTATCAGACCGAACATTCATGCTAGCTGACGCATTTCATGTCCTCTCTTTTTAAACACTCTTGCTTTCAGACTCCGATTCATTTGCTCCATTAATGACCTTTGGCCAATTCAACAAATCACAAATAAACAATATTAAATCTCAAAAGACGTTGCGCGAGAAAGACCGTTGAGCCGTTGAGTGGTGTAAGATAGACAGTAAGAGTTAGAGTCCTAACATTAACTCTTCTCATCGACAAACTTTCCTCTATTTCTCCTTTATATCTCAAATCTTTCTCTTCTTATCTTTATCCCTCCAAAACCTCATCATACACATACCAAAAATGGCTGCTTCCGTGAAGCACAAGTACTTGAAACTTAGTTACCAATACCTAGTAAACCACTTTCTTTCTTTCCTTCTGATTCCAATCATAGCATCAATCTCTTTTAAGCTTTCCCAAATGAGTCCTAATGAGATCTTCACTCTCTTGAACTCACTACACTTCGATCTCATCCCTATCCTTTGTTCCTCTTTCTTTATCATTTTCGTTTTAACCCTTTACTTCATGTCCAAGCCACGTACCATCTACCTAGTAGACTACTCTTGCTACAAACCTCCCGTCACATGTCGTGTCCCATTCTCAACATTCTTAGAACACGCACGTCTCATCTTCAAAGACAATCCCAAAACAGTCGAGTTTCAAATGAGAATCCTTGAAAGATCAGGCCTTGGGGAAGAGACTTGTCTTCCTCCAGCTATTCATTACATTCCTCCAATACCAACAATGGAATCCGCAAGAAAAGAAGCTGAACTAGTTATCTTCACAGCTATGGATGATCTTTTCAAGAACACAGGTCTTAAACCTAAAGACATAGATATTCTCATTGTTAACTGCTCTCTATTCTCACCAACACCTTCTCTCTCGGCCATGATCATCAACAAATACAAACTTCGAAGTAACATCAAAAGCTTAAACTTATCCGGGATGGGATGTAGTGCTAGTCTTATCTCTGTTGATGCAGCTCGTGACTTATTACAAGTCCATCCTAATTCCAATGCTGTTATAGTTAGTACTGAGATCATTACTCCTAATTATTATAAGGGAAATGAGAGAGCTATGTTGCTTCCTAATTGTCTCTTTCGTATGGGAGGTGTTGCTATTCTTCTATCTAACCGGAGATCTGATAGGTGGAGGGCTAAGTACAAGCTTTGTCACCTTGTGAGGACACATAAAGGTGCGGATGACAAATCTTACAACTGTGTTATGGAACAGGAAGATAAGTATGGTAATGTAGGGATTAACTTGTCTAAAGATCTCATGACCATTGCTGGTGAAGCCTTGAAGTCTAACATCACCACTATAGGTAAACTAACAATACTACTAAAACATGCTCTGGTCATAATTTTTTTCTTTCTAATCAGAAATTATGAGTCTGTTTAAATAATCACAAATATAAAAGAAAATAACTATTTCCATAAAATTCTAATAACTATGTTTAAATAAAAGAATATTTGTCAGATTTGTAGTTATTTTACAAATTTATTAATTTGTAACAAAAAAAAAACATTCAAAATAGTTAAACACCAAGAATTTAGGCATAATAAAGTGACAGGTATAATTTTCAAAAATAGGTATACATGTATAATTTTATAAATATTCAATAACAAAACTAACATAAAAAAATTAGGTTATATAAATCTAAATTTAATTTTTCAAAAAAAAATTAGTATATAATTTTAGTGTGTTTTTTATGTAAATAATTCGTTTTTTTGTTCGATTTCAGTTTTTCGGATTTAGAAATTGAGATTTTATACGGGTACTTTTAAAATATCGGTTCTCGATTCAGTTCCGATACTTCGGGTTTATTTCTTGTAAATTAACACTATTTTTGGATTGAATAGGTCCTTTGGTGTTACCAGCATCAGAACAACTTCTCTTCCTCGCAACTCTCATTGGACGTAAAGTCTTCAAACTAAAATGGAAGCCATACATACCAGATTTCAAGATGGCATTCGACCATTTCTGCATCCACGCAGGAGGAAGAGCAGTAATCGACGAGCTACAGAAGAGTCTACAGCTATCGGAAGAACACGTTGAAGCTTCAAGAATGACATTGCATAGGTTTGGTAACACATCATCTTCTTCAGTTTGGTATGGACTTGGCTATGTGGAAGCTAAAGGAAGGATGAAGAGTGGTGATAGAGTTTGGCAAATCTCGTTTGGGAGTGGATTCAAATGTAACTCTGCTGTTTGGAAATGTAACCGTACGATTAAGTCACCAGTGGATGGAGCTTGGTCGGATCGTATTGAAGAGTACCCTGTGGTTATCCCTGATATTGTCACACTATGATAATGAATTTTTTAAAATATTGGGAAATAGAGAAAAATGCAAAAGATCTTAAGATACGACAATGTTCATATCTCCGTATTCTTCATGTTTATTGGAGTTTTAAATTAAATAAATATGTTTTGATTTTTTAATCATGTAATTTGTGATTTATTAAATACCAAAGGTAATTTGAATTTAGTATTACTTCCTACTCCCTCCCTGTTTTATTTTAATTGTTGTTTAAGGTTTTATCACACTTTTTAAAAAGATAAACAAATTACTTTTTATAACCTTATTTATTTTAATATTTTACAATTTAGTTGTTAATAAATTTTATAACAAGTCAAAAAATATTCCCAACGCAAAGATAAACTGGTCAAATTGTGACAATTTTTATATTTAAAATCGAGAACAACACTTATTTTTGAAAAAAAAAACCCTAAACAATATTTGAAATGAAACGGAGGGAGTAATTGATTTCCTATATTTCATTTTGTCAATTAATCTAGAAGTTTTGATAACCCACAAGTTATAAATATTTGTTCTTTATTTCCTTTCACATTTCCTTTTCCCTAGTTGGTAAATCGCTGTTTACATTGCAAATTTAGTCAAGAAAACTAAATTTAGTAAAAGAATTTTTTTTTGTCAATGAGTAAATTTATAATTTTATTTATCAGAAAAACTAACTTAATTTTTCTTTACTGAATTTGTCACGTTTATCACGTTTATATATTGCTTAAACAACTTGTTAAACTTTAACATAACACCGATTTGATTACCTCCTACCGTTTCGAGGAAATCCATTAGCTGCTCTTTCGATCGAGCTCTTGATACATCTCTCGCCTCTGCTTCTGTTGATGATTACGTCAAGGATTGTCTCTTTGATCGTTCTATAGAACTCGCCTCTCTTCTCCTCGATGCTTCTGTAAGCGAGCTTCAGTTTACAATTCGAATCCTGGTTCTTACTTCTAGACCTCACCATTAAGGTAACAAAGAAACCAAAAAAAATTAATTATGCGCTGTCTTTTTGACTGCGTTATTGAATTTAGTGGCAAAAAATGGTGAAGAAGTTCTTTGTTGGTGGAAATTGGAAATGTGATTGAGAGTTTTAGGTTTTTAAAGAAGTTACAAGAGTTTCTGGTACTGTTACAGAAACGAAGTGGAAAGGAGAAGCTTTAAACCTTTTCGTTACCTGCTTCACAGTCACACGATTAGGGCTTTCTAGTACTTCATTGCAGTAGAGGCTAAAGGCAGATGTTGGAGTGAAGCGTGTGCCAAAACACCTGGATGCAATCTCACAAATTTTCACTATGCAAGAGGTCGCGGAGACAATATCCAGTTTTTGAAGACTTCATGCCCAACAAATAGACCCTGACCAAATCGCAAACAACACAGTCTTCAATTTCGGTATGTATATTGATGCAATGAAGTCTGGAGTGGTAGAATCAAGGAATTTTCCAACGAAGATTTTCTATTGCTTTTGGTGGGGTCTTCGAAATCTTAGTGCTTTGGGCCAAAACCTGAATACAAGCAACTCTGTAAGGGAAATTAGTTTTGCTGTCATCATAAGCGTCTATGGTTTACTCCTGTTTTCTGTGCTTATTGAGAATGTTCAGAATTACTTGCAATCAACTACAATTAGAGTAGATGAAATGGAGGAGAGAAAGAGAGACATTGAAAAATGGATGTCGTACCGGAAGCTACCAGAGCATACCAAGGAACGCATTAGGAAGTTCGAGGAATAAAAATGGCGAGAAACAGTCTGGTGTTGAAGATCCTTACCTGTCTGTTGATGATATTTTCAACAAAGTTGATATAAATGAAAAAGATGGTGCTTCTATAACGAAATTGAATGGTTGTTTGCCATACCTATTTACCAATTATGGTATCTCTGACAACAGACAACAAACAGGTATGATTTTTTTGTTAGTTTTTTTTTCAATTGTTATTTTTTAAAACTGATTCAATTAATCAATTTGGTAGAAAATGATAAGTTTTGGGGTTTGATCTTTCATGGAGTTATGCATCTTTTACTTAATTGAAGAATAACATATTTCAAAAAGAAAAAGAAAAAAACAACTTGTTAAAGGATAACTTATTCTCCAATGTTGGAATTATCAACATTCTTGGATGTCGATAAACATTTAATTAGTTGTAAAATATTATTATTTTAGATAATTGATTTTAGGTTTCTTTTTTTGGTTTTTGAATTTCAATTTTGTATATGATAACAATTAAATGCAGTTTTAAGAATTTAAATGCAGTTTTAAGAATTTTATTACAATTGTACCAAATTTGTATTTTGTTTTCATAGAAGGTTAAATCAATTTTAGAATACTATTTTTGGTCAAATCTAAAATTTCCGGTTTTCAGCGAAAAATCATGGTTTCGTATTTTTTACATAAAAAACCTCTTATATTTCAAAACAGATATAAAACTTTAAAATCTTTTATATATTGAAACGGAAGGAAAATTTGATTTATCTACTCTGGATTTTTCATAAAATTAAAATTGTATGTGAAGTCTGGGGTGGTCAAGTTAATCATACCTACTATAAACCAAACCGAACCAACAAAACTCATACTTATTAAAAAAGACTCTGGAAAATAAGATTCAAATTGCCTCAAATTCGATTTGTTTTCCTAGCTCTCAATTTAAAAATGCAACAAATCATGAAAAAAGAAATATTAAATCGAAAGACGTTGAGTGGTGTAAGACAGACGGTAAGAGTTTGAGTCTGAACATTAACTAAAACTTTCCTAATCTAAAAATGTTATGGTTAGTAAAGAGCCAAACTTGGTACGAACAAAGCATAAAGTTATTGCATTGATTCAACAAGTCACAATTACAAACATCAAACAATGAATTTGATTATTAGAAACAACTTGGTTTTGGCTTAGAGATTCCGAATTCCGTTCGGGTTAAGAGCACCGTAAGAGACAGGCGGCGAAGCCAATTCTTCTTGATCTGGTTTAATCCGGTGTAGATCTTCGGCACAAGGGATATAAAAGAAAGACTTGAAGTCAGGACAATATTGTTTCTCTATGTAAAATTTAGCACATTCCCACAGTGATCTTTGATTCTCAAGATCTAGAATACAATTCATACCGACATCGAGAATCTTCCTCTTGATGAGTTTTCGACATTTTGGACCAACCTGCGTAAAGTAATTGAAAGAAAGAGAAAGGTTTTTGAGAGCTGAGAGCTCGCAGAGTGTCTCAGGTATGGTACCATAGAAGTTGTTTCTAGCTAAATTGAGCTGTTCGATCTTGTTTAGGCATCCGAAAGAGAAAGGAATCGGACCGGTTAGCTGGTTAGACTCAACATCGAAAACCGTAAGGTTGTTAAGGTTCCCAATTTGGTAAGGTAAGCAACCAGTTAACATGTTATTCAAGAAAAGGACTTCTTGTAGGGTTTTGATGTCACCAATGCTTCCTGGAATAGGACCCGTGAATCTGCATCACATCACATCACATGAATCCCAAAAGAACACTTTTAGAACCTTAAATGTACGAGAGAGATAGAGAGATATCTCGTGACATCATACCAAACCTACTTTATTAAGTTCTTGAAGAAAAACAGAGTAAAAACAGAGCAAAAACAGAGTAAAACAGAGAGTTTTGTGGATACCTGTTGTTAGCGAATGTGAGGTAAAGAGCAGTGATGGATCCAAGATTCTCAGGGAGACTCTGAAGAAAATTGTTGTCATTGATGAACAATACATCGAGGTCAAGATTGAAAACCTGAGGAGGAACAGAACCGGAGAAAGAATTGAATCTGAGATCAAGATAGGTTAGATTCGTTGCTTTTACCACAGAGCTTGGAAAATCTCCAGAGAGCTTATTATTGCTAAGATCAAGTTCGAAAAGGTACTTCAAGTTGCTGAGTTTAGGAACAGAGCCCACGAAGTTATTACTGTTTGCGTGGAAGATAGTGATTTCTTCTAACTTGTTCAGGAAGTTATCTAGACGAAGTTTCTTGCCTCCCAAGTTAAAATTGTTGAACTGAATACTCGCTAAAGCGAAGTCTTTTGTTCCCGGAAACTTGGCGCATTCCAGTCCTATGTACTTGTCCTTGGCGCAAATGTCAGTGCCTACCCATGTCTTGAGTATCTTCTTTGGATCGTTTTCGATTAGTGTCTGGAATTTTTTGATTACTGGATACACTTTCTTTATCAACGGGCTCGAAAATCGTAGCGGAGGTGAGTGTCTGGAATTTTTTGATTACTGGATACACTTTCTTTATCAACGGGCTCGAAAATCGTAGCGGAGGTGGCGGTGGTGGCGGTGGAGGACAGTATTCAGACTCCGGATAATGAGGTGGTGGAGTTGGAGAATGGTTATTTCTGGTGGCTATAATTGACAGAAAATGAAGAGACAGTATCAAGAGAAGGGAATTAAACTTAGAGGCCATTGATGCATAGCCTTGAGGTTTGGGTTAGGGAGAGTTATATAGAAAGTGAAGATGATGAGAAGTCAATGCACATGTCTTCTTGTAGTCTGTCATATAAGTCTGCTAAATTATTTGTTAGAATGAGAAAAATATTAATGCTTGATAATATAATGCTATAAGGTGGTTGGGTACATGTGTATGTTGCTAGCTTCGTTGGTCAATCATTTTTTCTCCATAATATAGAATTCAAGAAGTGGTGATAACTTGTTTGGCTTTGAGGACAAACTCTTCAGTGGTAATCCCTATAATCTCATTGCTTCTCTTCAGTCCCATACAGTAGTACCTTCCAATGGTGTCCCTGGCAACAATTCCCAATTTCTCTAGCTTTTGTACTGCATCTTCCACATCGAAATTACACGACACACCAAACTCTTGTTTTATAAGTTCCTCACATCTCAGATCCAGATCCTATTTCCCAAACATCACTTACTGATGGTAATCAGACATTACAAGAGAGTTTATTAACTTAAGTGTATGTACCTACCTCTATGGTGGCTTTACCTTGCTCCATTAGAATGTAGAAACAAATCATTACCTCTTTTACCTGCACATTCCAAATCTAAAAATTGAGCTTCTTGTTTCTATTACATATATACTTAAGATTCATACTTCTTGTTGAATCACATCATCACACAAGTGTAGTAATGTTCCTCTTCCACTGTCTAATTGCTTATCATACATTGACTGTGTTATCAAGTTCTGGTACATATCCATGTTCTGCTGGAACCTGAAGTAATACAACTTATGATTAGCAACTATACGATTAACCAAGAAGAAGACAAAGAAGAAAGCACTTAACGTGAAGTATGTTTTCGCGCAATAACCAAGCACTGTGGAGAGAATAGCAATAATTACCCATGGATCTGATTTAGGACTCTCAACTGAAGTAACCACAGTTACCTGTAGACAAAATTCATATGATTATAACCAAGAAATACATGTAAAAGAACATGAACTGTAATTAAGAAAGACCAACCAGACCAACTACAGCAGATATCAGAAATTTGACCCAATCCATTGGAACAGCAGATATCAGAAATTTGACCCAATCCATTGGAGTTAGTCCAGGGTTGTTTTTCTCAGGCTGCACAAGACAATAATGTTGTTAATACAACAACAGCTTAGTTTTTCATGTTTTTTGCTACAAACTTACAAGAACTATCTCCATGTCTGCCATAGGAATGTTCTTGAAATGCTTGACATAAATTCCTCGGTCTAGATTTGTTTTAGAGCTAGCTTGTCTGTAAATAACAATGATTCTATCGAATGTAGGCTCCTGTATAGTGAGCTTGCTTAAGAAACTCTTAAAGCTGAATACACCAAAGAGAAATACCATTATCATA
Source organism: Physaria fendleri (assembly GCA_036630335.1). Lineage (NCBI taxonomy): Eukaryota > Viridiplantae > Streptophyta > Magnoliopsida > Brassicales > Brassicaceae > Physaria > Physaria fendleri. Next base: position 24,805,372 of record CM071719.1, on the reverse strand, counting down.
TTTACAGAATAGCCAAATTTTGGGTTCAATTGTTCAAAGCATATCACAGCATTGCGAGGGATAACCTTAATTGTGAATTCTCAAGGCGAATACGTTCGACATACAAGTCAGCATCAACATCTGTATCAGAATTTGTCTCATCATCTTTTTTAGGACCTTTCTTGTTAAGACTAATTGACCTATTAGTGAGCAAAGTCTCTAACCTGTGATCTTAAAGGTGTTAAAGACCCAATCAAAATACACACAACTGTTTTTCACAAACTAACATATGCTAACCTGGTGATTCTCATGAGATAGAACCATAAACGTGAAATGATCACATCTAACTTCTCCATGAAAAAATAATCAGTTGTTTTATCCAATCCAATACCACGTCTGAAGATGACATACTACAAAAATAATCAAATACAATTAACCAAAATCTTGAAATGCTTTATCTAAAAACTCTCAGACTGTAACCTTATCTGAAAAGTTTGGAATATTATCATGTGGATGCTCCTCAAAATATCTCTTCAGCAGTTTCTTGTCAAGCTTCATCAAGAAAGATGTTTTAGACTATCCACAAACCACTAATATTAGTGAACAAAACAAACCTTAGAATCATCAACTTTGATGGGAAGATTGAGAAGATACTGTCCAGAATGTGCAACATCCATTTCTTCATTTGTTGTTATTTTAAAGTTACTCTTCTTCATAACCTTATAAAAGAGCACATTTCAAGAAATCTGAAATGTATAAATTTACAAGGGAGAAAATAATAACCTAAACCTGAAACAAGTAAACGAGGAAATTTTGTTCAAGCAGATCAAGTTCTTGAGAAGTAAGGTTTTGTTGTTGTATTTTCTCGGAACCATGTATAGGATCAAAAAGAGAATAGAGTTGCTGTATAGATACAAAAGCCGAGGGTGAAACCAAACAATTTAGTAAGAAATATTAGAAAGGAAAAAAAGGGTTAAAATATTTACCATGAGATCTTCAAATTGAAGAAGATACCAAGCTCGAACAGTATACTCAATTCTCTTACAGAGCATGAGGAACTCTTGTCTATCTTTGCTATGTTCTGCAAAACACACACGTTTATCTTACCAAATTGTGGAACCAACAAAGAGACAATGGAAGTGAAACTGACCAATGAGATTAGCCAATGTCATGAAGAGTTTAGGTTTTAGAATAGGGATGACAGATTCAGGCTCAAGACGTATCATATCCTTATTGCGTTGTTCCTTCATTTCAAAAGATTGATTTTGAGAATCACAAACAAACAAAGGAAGAAGAAGAAGAGAAAAATTGAAGAAAACTTCTTATGAATTAATGTCGTTAAACTTAACCAATGGATCTCTGTCCATGCTTTTCTATTTTTTCTTTTTCTAATAATAGGATTGTTTTTTGCCCAAGAACTACATTAAATTTTGCATAATGAGAATAGGCCAAGTCCATTATCAGTTTCCACTGTCACTTTAGTCTGATGCCACACCCGTGCACCGGAGCCTACAACCACCCAAGAACTGACAAAGACTGTCTAAATTTAAGCCGGAGAACAGAACCACCACCGCCATATCACCGCCACTATACGACGTTTAAAAACTTTAAAAATAGAAACATAATCTAAAATTGAAAAGCCGCAGATTAAGAGCCACTGTCGCCTAGTTCTCGAACAGTCACAACTAGTTTACACTGCTATACAAATCACCATAATCCTCAACCCTTGGAGCCGCACCAGGGCAACAGATGGTGATGATGAGAACCATTCTCACGAATCATATTTACAAATATGTCATTATAATTTAATTATTAGAATAAGGATCGACAATAATATTACACCCTGAAATTTTCATATCACAATGATTAAACACGAACTTTGAACTTCGTATAAAACCCGCAAAGATAGTACCTTAAAACCGTATATCTACATAGATCGTATTTTAAAACCAAAATCTCACACATTTTGTAAATTAAACACATAATTCAACACAAAAACCGTCAGGTTAATATCTAATCTTAACCATAATTGATTTATAACTAACAAAATTCCTAAATAACAATGATAAACTATGTGAATACAAATCTGTTGTTAATTTTAAATTATTAAACAATCAATAATTTAAAGATTGTAAAAATATTTTTGAAATTTTAAATAATTACAAATTTTAGAAAATAAATTACAAACATATTTCTAAGAATTTTATGTATTAATTTTTCAAAAATAATTATTACTAGATATTTATGAAATTTTAAATTAATACATATCTATTTAATAAACACTTTAAAAATTACTTATTCCCAATCCACTGTAAATTACCTGAGAAACAAAATAACTAATCTATCGTCACCCGAATCATTCTCACGAACCACATTTTTACAAATATTGCATTATAAATTAATTGTTAGAATATCAATAATTACAAATATCATTTTATTAATTTTAAATTAATTAAAACAATCAATAATTTTTAATAATATTTAATAAAAATTGCACATGTGGCGCACACGTTTAATCCAATCTTATTCTATATAATAAGATATTAATCTTAATGTGTATAATGTAAATAAGGGGAAAGTTGGAAACTTTGCTACCCCATAAAGAAAGAAATCACAAATACCACAAAAATCTTTAATAAAAAAGGTGACAGATCTAGAAAAAAATACAGAGAAATTGGGCAATAAAAACGACAAGATAGACCCCACAAGAAATCCATTAGATAAAGAAACTGACCAATTAAAACACTGTTACAAGGATCATATTCAGAACTCCACCAATCAAAATCTAGATAAGACCTCAATATGGGTCCCACTCAAAAACATTAACACCAAAAAGTACACAATTTTTTTCTCACTGACAAGAAAAGAACTCAGTTTATAAAGAGCACTGTCCTCTGAATCTCAAACCCTCCCTACACCCAATTCTCTAGGAGATCTTTGAAATTGATCTCAAAGTCAAGACTCTTGTGCTCTTGTGGTTGATGTTTGTTTTATAGTTTGTAATAAGAAGATGAAAAGTTTAGCTAATGCTGTTGGAGCCAAGACTGCGAGGGCTTGTGACAGTTGCGTGAAGAGACGAGCAAGGTGGTATTGTGCAGCTGATGATGCTTTTCTTTGTCAATCTTGTGATGGTTTAGTCCACTCAGCGAATCTTCTTGCTCGACGTCACGAGAGATTTCGTTTAAAGACATCAAGTCAAGGGGCTGTGAAGCATAGGGATGATTCAGATTCTCCTACGTGGCATCATGGGATTACTCGTAAACCTCGGACTCCACGTGGCAAGAAGAGTCATCAGACGTCTGTTTTTCATCATGATTTGGTGCCGGAGATAAGTGTTGAAGATCAGATTGATAGTTATGAGCAAGAAGAGCAACTGATTTGTCAAGTTCCGGATTTGGATCCTATGGTGGCTGAGCAGTTCTTGAATGATGATTTCGTCGAGACAAAGATCGAGTTTCCTATGGTTAAAAGCGGTATAGTGATTCATGAGGATGAGGAAGATAACACTGAGAGTTGTCTTAATAGTTTTTTCCCCACAGACATGGAGCTTGAAGAGTTTGCTTCTGGTGTGGAGTCTTTATTCGGTCGTGGGTTAGATAACGAGTTAGGAACTTTATCTCATTCAGAGATGTTTAAGATCGAAAAAGACGAGATTGGAGAAGAAGAAGAAGTAGTACCATTGGAGCTAAGATTTGATTACGAGTCGAACAAGACATATGATGAAGAAGAAGAGGCAAAGAAGAATATTGGAACTAGTAGTGATTGTATTGTGAAAGTGGAAATGAAGAAGGAAGAAGAACAAAAGAAGGTTCTAATGTTAAGATTAAACTACGACTTGGTTATATCAACATGGAGAGGCCAAAGTCCACCATGGAGTTCAGTAGATCCACCTGAACTAGACATAGACATGACAAGCTGGCCAGTTGTATCCATGGTACGCATGTGTTTTTCTTTTTTTTTTTTGATTAACCAGTATCCTGGATGGTTCTGCCAACCAGACTAATCCAGACCGAGGTCCATATATGAAGTCATACTTCATTAGATGAGTTTTGTCTAAATGATGAAATGGTGTGTTATTATAGGGAGAGATTAAAGGAGAAACACATCAAAAGAAGTATGTTAATAGTGGATGTTTGAACTCAAGTGGGTTAGGAGATGGAGGAAGAGAAGCTAGGGTTTCGAGATATAGAGAAAAGAGGAGAACAAGATTGTTTTCGAAGAAGATAAGATATGAAGTCCGTAAACTTAATGCTGAGAAAAGACCTCGTATGAAAGGAAGATTCGTTAAGAGAACTTCTCTTGTTACTGCTAATTCACCATTAGGTGTGAATTACTGAGTAGTGATTATTATATCTCACTTTTCTTTAAATTTTGGTGTAACTTTTTTTTTTTCTTCTGTACAAAACAGAAGTTATTACAGTATATGTAAATAGGAATAACAAATAAAGTGATTTTCTTGTATATATTTGATGATAGCCCTGATGTTATATATCTTGTATATAAGAATGTGAAAATGCATTTTGGATGTTAAAACTACCATGGGTTAAACATGGATTATTCACTCTTAAGAACTTCATAAAATTATAAATTGTATTTTCAAACGTTTTTCAATCGTTATATATTTATATCATTTTAGATAAGTATAGCTAGCTAATTGTAGAATTGGGATTTTAGGATAAAAATGGCTCTACAACTACGTTAAAAAAAAACACAATATAAACTATTTTAAAATTGTATATAACAACAAAGTAGCTATAAACTTGTTTGTTGCTATATGATAAATATATATAGAGTAAATTACCTGTACTGCCCTAAAAAAAAGGGGTATATCTCCATCTACCCTCGTTGACTCG
>CM071719.1:24760184-24771810 GCA_036630335.1 Physaria fendleri | reverse complement strand
AAAAAAAAAAAAAAAAAAAAACTGAGTATCTAAGCCTATAACGATTCATAATATTCAATTTTTTTTTTGTATTGTTAAAAAAAAAAAAAAAAATTCAATTTTTTAACGAACGTTAGAGATCTACCAACTTCTTTAGTCTCGGATATTAGTTTTAGAGAATATTACAGAGAATAGCAAGCTTTTTGGAAACATTTTAACAAATAGCAAACATGTGGGACCCCAACCCCATGCGTATACTACAAAAAAAACATGGGACCTCCTTTGTTTACTTCGCCAGATTTTCACATGTTCTTAAAAGTTAGATAAAAGTTAATCAGTTTTCTTTTGTATGTCTTTTAGTTACCTTTTATCAAAGATAAAGAAAAAAAAATGTGTTAGGTAACTGTGATCTTTCGTTGACAGAAAAAAAAAATTTGTCAATTATTTCACTTCCCTACAAAAAAATCTGTATTCTATCTATATGTTACTTAACTTTTAAGTCTTTTGTCTTGTTGTAGTATTTTCAATGTTCTTGAATTGAACTGTATTAGTTTTCAATTGAAAGAAAACTAATACAGTTCTTTTTTTTCAAGCCACGTACTTTCATTCATTAAAATAATTCAAAGTTTTGTACAAACAAATAAACGTTCAGGGAGGATTTTGTAAGAGTGTCATCCGCTTTGGTTTTTCTTAAGTATAAAAGAGAAAACAATTGATTTAAAAGTAGATGATAGGACAATATTCTATAATAAAACTTAAGTATAAAAGAGAAAACAATTTTCTTAAGTATAAAAGAGAAAACAATTGATTTAAAAGTAGATGATAGGACAATATTCTATAATAAAACTAGTTAAAGGTGAAAAAATTTGCTCTCTGGCCCAGTTCCCCGTAAGTTTTTTGAAACCCATTTCTGGCCCATTTGTGGTAAGTTTCACCTACCACTCTGAATTATCCAGAGGTTCTCTACGGAAACAGGTCTAATTTCGGTAATGACCCACCGGTCCTCCGGCGAGGTTGCCGGAATTTAATTTCTGATCGGTGAAAATCCTTCGTCTCGGCTAGTAGAATCGATGGCTAGGTGGTCTGTTGATGTTTGCTCTATCTAGAAGCTCTTAATTTCTCCCTCACTGGGTGAGAGGAAGTTTCTTAGTTTCGTTTCAAAATCCTTGTTTTTCTCCGATTAAGTCACTGTCTTTACATACTTGGTTAGGAAGTACTTCGGTTGGGTGGTTACATTAGAGGTTATTTGCTTTGAATCTGTCTTGCGGCTTGTTTGGAAGTGGGTGTTTGTGTTTTTTCAGTATGGCTAAGAGGTTTAGTGCTCTTGAGAAAGGAAAAGCGGTTGATACAACTGAACCGGAGGAGATACAGAAGGTTCATGTTAAAGCTCCTCCGATGAGTACTATGGCATCAGGAGAATCCTACAAGCTATCTATTATTGGTAGGGTCACAAATCCAAAAGTCCAGAGGATATGGTCTGTTTTGGCCTTTTTCCCAAGATTTTGGAAACTGGTAGGAAACGTTTCGGGTGTTGATCTTGGAAGAGACTGTTTTCTCTTCAGGTTTGCGGGTGTTGATCTTGGAAGAGACTGTTTTCTCTTCAGGTTTGAGCAGGAGGAGGATGTTCAAACTGTTCTGAATGGGGGTCCGTATCATTTTGCTAATTACATGTTGATCCTGCAAAGTTGGCAACCAATTATCTCAGCTACATTTCCGTCGGAGATTCCTTTCTGGATTCATCCTAAAGGTCTTCCTCACCAATGTTGGAATGTTGATATGCTCAGGAATATTGGTAGAGCGGTAGGAACCTATGTAACCACTGACATCACTTCTACGGTAGCTAGAGTGCGAGTCATTGTTAACGGGTTAGCCCCTCTTATTTTGGAGACATGACATCACTTCTACGGTAGCTAGAGTGCGAGTCATTGTTAACGGGTTAGCCCCTCTTATTTTGGAGACAATTGTTGATTTTGAAGATGGGTCTGAACTGCCCGTATCTCTGGTTTATGAGAAGTTAGAGAATTTTTGTAGAAGATGCAACCGGCTGTCACATGATGAAGCCCATTGTCCTCTAAAAGCAAGGGATGTGATAGCTCAGTCTAGTATCCCAAGGCCTACGTCCTCTCAGGCTTCCTTGGATACAAAGAATTCTGCTGATCAGAGAGTGAAGTCTCAGGAACAGAGGTCTATCTTTGGCTATGGTAGAGGTCCATTCTTGGATCAAAATCAAATTTCAAGAAAGAGATCTTTTGAAGATTATTATTCAAAGCAGAGAGGTTATAAGGGGAAGGAGTTTCAGCCGAGACATAAAAATTATGCTCGTGCAAATTACAATGGACGAGTTCGGGATCAATATGGCCATAGGAGCTATCATCAACGAGCAACAGAGTCTCGACTATCTGGATCTCGATCTCCTATTAGAAGAAGACTGGATTATCATTTGAATGATTTGGATCCTGAGAAGGCTCAATCGTCTGTTGTTCCTTCAGGGACTCATAGTCATCAAAAGTCAAAGGAAGATCAGGTAGTGCAAGTGGCAGATCATTCCCCATCTTACAATAGGGGTCACCAAGTCATATCCACACCTAGGACGTTTGAAGAGGTGATGGAGGAGCTGAGAGGTGTAGCTCGTAGATATGTTCAATGTGATGATCCTATAGAGAGTGCTGCACGGCGAGCTAGAATGCTTACTGAAGATACCCCAGCTTTTCTAGAGAAAACGGCTGAGAGGATTTTAGCTGCTGAGCAGAGAGAAGCTATGGCTCAACCAGCTGTTTTATCTAACCAAGTGGAGATCATTCCAGCTGTGGATGATAATGGTGACCTTCCAGTGTTGGGAGCTGCTGAACCAGTTAAAAAAAGGAGAGGACGTCCGCCTTTGGCTAAGAGGCGTGAGCAAGGAAGTACAAAGGAATCAAGAGGAGCTACTAGTAGGCAAGTTAGGCGTGTGCAGCGTTCCCCTAAAAGTACTGGAATAAGAGCTCGGTTGAGTCCAGCTGGCTCTATGACCGTATCTCAAATGGCTGCTGCTGCGAGGGAGAAGAGAAGACAGAGATCTCGGAAAGAGCAAGGCACTTCTGCTTCAAGTGATCTCCCTGCTAGCTCTCAACCTCCAATCTCTTTAATTCCTCCTATGGTGCAGAAAGAGTCGGATTTTCACGATCCGACCCGCCCTCTTCCTTAGTCGTTTTGAGCTGGAACTGTTGCGGTTTGGGGAACCCCGCAACAGTTCGTAGGCTCAAGGAGATGAATACAAGGTTATCCCCACATCTAATGTTCCTTATGGAGACTAGAAATTCTGAAGCTTATGTCAAGTCGGTAGTGGAAGAGTTTGGTTTTCAGTCTCAGTACCATGTTCCTACTCATGGACATGGTGGTGGAGGTTTATCACTTCTAGGGAAGGATTCTCTAGAGCTTGAGGTTCTTACGGCTACAGAGAACTTTATTGATTCTTACATTATTTTCAATAAACAGAAATTCCACATTACTTTTGTGTATGGAGCTCCTGAGACAAAAAATAGACAGGAAGTGTGGAATAAATTGTCAAGTCATGTGTTTCAGCGTGACACTCCATGGATGCTTACGGGAGATTTTAATGACTATGTGGATAATTCAGAGAAATGTGGCGGTCCAAGGCGCCCTGAATCTTCTTTCAGAATCTTTAGACCCTTCTTGGATGAAAATGATTTAAGTGACATCAAGCACTTTGGTAATTATTTTTCATGGAAGGGTAAAAGAGGGACGGAGTGGATTTTGTCAAGACTAGATAGGTCACTCTCCAATAGTTCTTGGCTTGAGGCTTTTCCCCAATCTTGCTGTGAGTATTTGCTTTTTGATGAGTCTGACCATCGGCCGGTTATAACCTATTTGGCTGGAAAAAAGAAGAAGAGGAAAAAGTTGTTTCGGTATGATAGAAGACTGAGTTCTATTGAGGAGGTAAAGGAAGTTATTAGAGCAGCTTGGTCATCCACAAGGCCCATATCGCTGGCGGTTAAAATAGCTCGAAGTCGGAGTGCTATTCTAGAATGGTGTAAAAAGCACACAAGAGATAGCCGCCAGATATAGCTCGAAGTCGGAGTGCTATTCTAGAATGGTGTAAAAAGCACACAAGAGATAGCCGCCAGATTATTGAAGAAGAAAGTAGAGCTTTGGAACAGGAGTTAAGCAAGGATTCTCCCGATTTTAATCTGGTCCAAAGTATTGAAATGAGACTAAAGAAAGCTCGAGCTGATGAAGAAGCGTTTTGGCGTCAGCTTAGTCGTACCAATTGGCTTGCTCTTGGGGATAAAAATACTGGTTTCTTTCATGCTGTTTCTAAGAAGAGGCGAAAGATTAATTCTCTAGCAGTAATTGAGGATGCAGATGGGGAAGTTCACTATGAGGAAAATCAGATTGCTAAAGTGATTGCTTCACATTATAGGGAGCTATTTACCTCGGAGATTAGCGGTGATCTCAGCCAGGTGGACGAAGCGTTAACAGAGTGTATATCCCCGGAGCTAAATGAGAAACTTATTGCTGTCCCCTCAGAGGCAGAAATCTTTCGTGCTGTTAAGGATACTCACCCGGATAAAGCTCCCGGCCCGGATGGATTTTCGGCAAGCTTCTATGTTGCTCATTGGGATATTGTTGGTAGTGATGTAGTGAAGGAGATTCAGAGTTTCTTTTTAGAGGAGAATATGGTGCCTGATTTAAATCACACTCATATTCGTCTTATCCCGAAAATTACTGCGCCTAAGAAGGTGTCAGATTATCGCCCTATTGCTTTGTGTAATGTTTTGTACAAGTTCATCGCAAAAGTCTTGGCTAACAGGCTAAAGAAGATATTGGGCAACATCATTTCGGAGACGCAGTCTGCGTTCGTTCCAGGGAGAGCAATTGCAGACAATGTAATGATTACACATGAGGTATTGCATTACTTGAAGCATTCCACAGCGCAAGAGCGATGTTATATGGCCGTCAAAACGGACATGAGTAAGGCGTATGATCGCCTTGAGTGGAGTTTTATTAAAAGAGTATTTGAGAGAATGGGTTTTCACCCAAAATGGGTTCAGTGGATATTTCTCTGTGTATCCACAGTTTCTTACTCCTATCTAATAAATGACACAGCGCTTGAGAAGGTGGTTCCGAGTAGGGGTTTACGTCAATGAGATCCTATTTCTCCTTACATTTTCATAATGTGCAGCGAGGTGCTCTCTGGTTTATGTCGAAGGGAGGAACGTCTGGGTAATCTTGAAGGCATTAGAGTCTCCACGCAAGGTCCAAGAGTAAATCATTTGCTTTTCGCAGATGACACCAAGAGTCTCCACGCAAGGTCCAAGAGTAAATCATTTGCTTTTCGCAGATGACACCATGTTCTTTTGTAGAACAGAGGAGAGCAACTGTTTGGCCCTTAAGCGGGTCCTTAGTCAATATGAGAGCTTGTCGGGTCAGAAGATAAACGAGCTGAAGTCGTCCATAACGTTCTCACATAAAACTCCAGCTTCCATTCGCCTCTTAGCTAAAGAAGCGCTTGGTATACATTCTGATGGGGGTAAGGGAAAGTACTTAGGACTCCCTGAGAGTTTTTCAAGGAAGAAACGCGATATATTTGCTAGTATTCTGGATCGGATGAGGCACCATGTCACTAATTGGTCCACTCGTTTCCTTTCGGCTGCCGGAAAGCTTACTTTGCTTAAAGCAGTACTTACAGCTATCCCGAACTACTCTATGTCTTGTTTCCAGCTGCCTATGAGTTTGTGTAATAGCATCCAATCCCTTCTTACCCGTTTTTGGTGGGATAACAATCCGGAGGAACGCAAGATGTCGTGGGTGTCTTGGAAAAAGATGGCTAAGCCAAAAGCTATGGGTGGCCTCGGCTTCAGAGATGTTCATTCGTTCAATGTAGCGTTACTAGCAAAGTTGAGTTGGCGCATTCTTAAGAAGCCAGAATCACTTCTAAGCAAAGTGTTGTTGAGTAAGTACTGCCTTGAGCAATCGTTCTTGGAGTGCTCTGTTCCGTCGTCTTGTTCTCATGGGTGGAGAGGAATTATGGAAGGACGTGATCTCTTAAAAGCTAATCTGTTCCATGTTATTGGAGATGTGGAGATGATTATGGAAGGACGTGATCTCTTAAAAGCTAATCTGTTCCATGTTATTGGAGATGGTGCAGCCACAAGGGTATGGACTGATAGCTGGATTCCTTCCCTGAAGTTTCATAAACCTTTTGGTCCCTGTCCGGAGGATTTGGTGGATATGAGAGTGGAGGAATTGATTGATGTTAATGGGAACTGGAACCAACCTCTGATCCATTCTCTTTTCCCTGCTATAGAAGAAGACATATTATGTATAAAAATTAGCAAACTGGGAGCATCTGATGTTGTGGCGTGGGCTCACTCAAAAGCGGGGGTCTATTCCACCAAGTCAGGGTATTACGCGGCTGTCGCTATGTGTGAAGAGGATGAGACAGATTTTGTACCTCCTAGCAGCGGGGGTCTATTCCACCAAGTCAGGGTATTACGCGGCTGTCGCTATGTGTGAAGAGGATGAGACAGATTTTGTACCTCCTAGCTTTAACTGGATGAGAAATTTGTGGAACTTGCCATGTGCTCCTAAGATCAAGAGCTTTGTTTGGAAATTTTTAAATGGCGCTCTTCCTACAGGGGAATCTTTAAGGGCCCATGGTATTCAAGGGGAATTTCGATGTCGCAGATGTGGTGAGGAAGAAACTACAAAACATATGCTGTTTGACTGTGTATATGCAGCTGAGTTGTGGAGAATGGCTCCTGTTTGACTGTGTATATGCAGCTGAGTTGTGGAGAATGGCTCCAGTAAAGGACCCGACGCCTTTCCCAGGTGATTCTCTTTATGAGTGCCTAAAGGAGGCTTGTAAACTGGTGGCCCTTCCACCTACGGGTATTGGCACATCCCCCATTGCTCTTTGGATTCTATGGAGTATTTGGAAAGCACGCAACACTCTTGTGTTCCAACAACGGGCTGAATCCCCTGCAATGGTGCTGCTCAGAGCAGTTAAAGATGCTAGAGATTGGATTCATGCCCAGATTATCAAGCCAACGGTGTCTCCCGGGCTTAATACCTCCCCTGTTCTAGCTGGCCCCTCTGTTCAGTCAATGATAGTGGTTTATGTTGATGCAGCTTGGAATTCTGAATTTAAAACTGCAGGTTTAGGAACTTGGTCTCAGTTGCAAGGCCTAAATTTTGCAGAGATCGCTCATTTCGTAGCTGAACCATTGGTGGGTGAAGGTTTATCTATTTTAGCAGCCGTTCCTCATTTCGTAGCTGAACCATTGGTGGGTGAAGGTTTATCTATTTTAGCAGCCGTTCGCAGAGCCGCAGAGCTCAAAGTGCCGGAACTGCTCGTATGTACGGACTCAAAGGAATGTGTGGAAGCCATTACCTTATTTCCGGATCACAAATTACTACATGGCATTGTTGGAGATTTGCTTATGATGTTTAATGTGTTTGTGTCTGTTATTGTTAAGTTTATTCCCAGATCTCAAAACTTTTTAGCTGATGCTAAAGCAAAAGAGTGCTTAAGGGAATTTGTATTTGAACAGAGGATGGCTCTGTAACTCGGTGTGTTTTGCTTTTAATGAAATTTTCTTGACAAAAAAAAAAAAAAAGTAGATGATAAAAAGTAGATGATAGAAGATGGATATACGATAGAGATACTACAAAAATCTCGATGACTTAAATACATGTTGATAAGATCAATGCATTCTTTTGAATCCTAAATTAGATGTAGTGGTGAGATTTTCAATTCAATGACTCGCTGCAATGCACATTGGCCGTTCTTTCTCTGATAAAAGATGAGGTTAAAACCAACCACCATGTTTTTTTTTCCTTGTCATGACCAACCACCATCTTCTTAACAAACATTATATCGAGGTCCCTCATTCATGGTCCATCCAAGTTTTTATCGTTTGTGGACAGTACAGACATCGCATGTAGTACACGGCTGTCAATAACGACAAAACGGACGGTTTTACTTAGCTTCAATCATAAATATCTCTAAACGCAGAAGCACGCTGTTCTATTTAACATATAGGGATACGTTGGTAATATGTTCGTCCGTGGCATTACTATTCACAACATACTGAAATAGTCCTTACAAGAATGTGGACAATAAATAGCAGATTTCATAATTGTCTCAACAAATATCGTCCAGAGAGGATTTTGTAAGAGTATCATCTGTTATGGTTTTTCTTAGGTATAGAAGAGAAAACAATGGATTTAAAAGTAGATGTACTACAAAAATTTCGATGACCCGAATGCATGTTGATAAGATCAATACATATTGGTCATCCCTTCTCTGATAAAAGATGAGGCTACAAACACTTCGTACATGTATCACCTCTCGTTTTATGAGAGAATACTATAGCAAAACCAACCACCATGTTTTTTTTTCTACTTGTCATGACCAACCACCATGTTCTTAACTAACGTTACATCGAGCTACCGCTCATGCATGGTCCATCCAAGTTACAATAAATGTAATGTCATACTCCAAAAGATTTATTTATTTATTTACAAGTACAACGATGCATTTTAAATACCTACATTTCAATCATTACTTACATACAAAAACCAACCATCAATGCATTTTTTTTTTCAAGACACATAGTCTAGTGGCTAATAACTCCAACAATCATGTAGGAACCAAAAATCGATCCACCGACCCCGAATTTTAGTGTCTATAAAAGTGAGGGAACCTACTAATTAGGATGTCAACTCCGGACTCAATGCATTTATTTCCAATGCATTTATTTCATAAAAACTAGAAAGGATAGGAAACAAAAGTTGTAATTGAATAGTGTCGTCTTTGAGAAATGTCCCCACAATCACAAGTAAAAGTATTTTCTAATAAATATTTTGAAAAAAAAAGGCTCTGACCTTTTTTTTTGTGTGTGAAAATATGGCTATAACATGATGGATCAATGTGGACCAAAAAAAAAAAAAAAAATGATGGATCAATCAAGAAGCTGTCTTGGAGTGACAAGACAATCCTACTCAAACCTACCTCTTTCTAAAAGATGTGGCTTAAATAGTTTCACTACTGTCTTTGAAAAGCTTTACTTAATCAACTTTTAAGCTTCTGCTCATTTTAGAGCTATTTACTTAAGTCTTGATGAATCACAAACTCCATGCATTTGCTAGTTTAGTTACATTTTGTAACGGATCGACTTTATATTTCCCCCAAACTATACGGTTAATAATTATTTTCTCCAAACTTTTGACATCTTCAATTTAACATCAACAAAAAAATTTTTACCCATTTTAATACTTAAACTTCTTTAACCTCTTCAATTTTTCCCCATATCTATTATATTTTTTTAAAATCAATTTAAATGCTATTTTCAAGTCAAATTTTGATTCGTAAAAAAACTAAAACTTATCTCGGTATCCATTTAATTTAAAAGATAAATCGGATTAGAAGTTTTAGATTTTTTTCGGATATCCATTTAATTTAAAAACTAAAACTTATCTCGGTATCCATTTAATTTGGCTTTTTTAGATTTTTTTCGGATATCCATTTAATTTAAAAACTAAAACTTATCTCGGTATCCATTTAATTTGGCTTGAAATAGCCGGTTTTAAAATTGATTTAAATGATATTTCAAATAAAATTATGACCCGGAGAAAAATCTAAAACTTTTAATCCACTTATGCTTTGAATTAAATGAATACTAAAACAAGTTTTAAAATTTTTACGGGTCAAATTTTGACTTGAAAATAGCGTTTAAATCGATTTTAGAACAATTGAAGAAATTAAAGAAATTTGGATATTAAATTACGTAGAAATTTTGTTTGTGTACTAAATTAAAAATGTCAAAATTTTAGAGGAAATAACGGGTAGATGTCGTAGAAATTTTGTTTGTGTACTAAATTAAAAATGTCAAAATTTTAGAGGAAATAACGGGTAGATGTATACTTTGGGAGGAAATACAAAATCGAATTTTTATTATTATTATTTACATTTTTAGCATTGGACTTTTATAATATTGGGTAGACATTTTGCATAATATTGGGTAGACATTTTGCATAATATTTATTGCGTTGAGAAAAATAGTAAATGAAATTAAATAGTGATATTCTTTAGTCCACGTAGGGTATGTCATGATGTGTATATGAATGTGATACGTGTAATAAAACTAGTTGATTGTAACGAAGTGATTTCGTCGTGGTGGTAGGTGAAGTAAGTATAAATGATTGATTATATATTTTCCAAGTGTATTGTTTCGACGTCATCAATTTTGAAACCATAAGAGGTAGGTGCATTTTGATGTTGTATTGAAGGTGCCGGTTCCTTAAAAATCTATACAAATGATATTCATTAAAAATATATATGATTAGACTTATCCGATTGACTAAAAAATTAAACTTATCAATTAAACTTTTTATTAAAAATATATATGATTAGACTTATCCGATTGACTAAAAAATTAAACTTATCAATTAAACTTTTTTACAACATGTGGATAATGTCAAGAGTAATATTTTATGGTTAAGCTTTCATGCTCATAAAATATAAATTTCAGATCCTTTATATATATATATTTTTTTTTTGTAGAAATCCTTTATATATTTTTTAAGAACAAAAATTAAGGTTGCAACATCCTAAAAATTATTATCAAAAATACAAAATAAAACACTAATTATTAGACTAGTGATAAAATATGCTATAAAATAATTTTTTATCACACTCTTGGGTCAAATGCAATTACGATGGAGCTTGGAATGAAGGTATGACTAGCTAAGGAGGATGGATCATTCGCGACGATAAGCACACATTCATCATGGCAGGCCGAGTGCGAGGACCGATACTAGGATCCGCTTTGGAAGCGGAGTTACAACCCATGAACATTGCTATGCAAAATTGTATACGTTTAGGTCTCGACACTGTTAAGTTTAAAGAAGACAACAGTTCTATCCCTAAGCTAATTTCTGGTGAAAAAACTAATATAAAAGTCTATAATTGGATACGTGAAATTCGTAATCACAAAGCAAGGTTCAAAAACTATGAGCTGCTGTGGACATATCGAGAGAATAATGTTTTTGGTCTTTTCAGGATACTTTTGAAACACTCCCATTTTCGGGTTCTTTAATATCTAAACTGCTAAACCGCCTAATTTCGAATTCTATTCAATTAACCCTATAAATTAATCAAAGCATAGCAATCAATACAGCTCAATTCCAATAACAATCTCTGATACCCGCTAATTTCTCATTCAACCTAGCAAACTCTAACACCAGCATAAATTAAAAAGCGATTAAACAAAGCAACGAGACTTTGGTATGTCATCTTCTCCTCAGCTGTAGTCCCATGAGCTCCACAAACATGATGCTAAACACTTGATAAAAGAAGCGATCCAAAACTAATCAAGCATTTAGAGAACCACACTATCAGCAATAGAACTAACTCTTTTCAAAACTCAGCCAAATACAGCAACAAAACAACAATATGAATAGATTAGCACATTCTGGAAAAATAACAGAAACGATCACCATCAGATATTGGATCACGAATCTAAATCTAACCGTTCAGTTCTAATCTTAACCATTGAAAAGCAAACCCTAGATATCAGGAAGCTATTATCAAAAGATGAGAGCGATCCGACCAAAGATGAATTTGCGATCTAACTTTGAGTCC
>CM071719.1:24701656-24712599 GCA_036630335.1 Physaria fendleri | reverse complement strand
TAAAAATCGATGTTAAACTATTTAAATAACATCATTTATTGTAAACTGATTGTAATTACCATTAATTAATTTTTTGACACAAAAAAACTGATACAATTCGTCCCTTTTCTTGTAGTGGGAGTACATGTAAACAAATCATCATCTCTAATCTTACATTATATCATAAAACTTACATTTATATGAAATTTGTACACTTATTTATTTATCTTTTTTTTTTTGTCATGAACACTTATTTATTTATCAATATAATCATTTGTACTCTATAGATTGCTGCAATACGATCAAGGCCAGGTCCTTATAAGAGTATTGAAACTTGGCTTGAAGGATATAATCTAAACATCAATCACGGTCAAGTTTCGTATACTCATGTAATGATGGGCAGTATAACGAATAACCAACTCAATTTTGTTCAAGCTGGTTTTATGGTATGATTTATACATCACCATCATTATTTTTATCTTCCATAGTCTTAATATAAAGTTCTTCTGACAGATAAATCCAAGCGTATTCGGCGATAGAACACTTTGGTCCTATGTGTATTGGATGGTATGCATTTTGAAATATATATATTTTCATAGAATTTGTTTTTCTTTGTTTTCTATAGTAATATTTTGAAATATATATATTTTCATAGAATTTGTTTTTCTTTGTTTTCTATAGTAATTCAAAATGAAGTTATTTAATTTGTTGAATGAGTTATTGAACAGTGTTTAGTGAGAAAAATAGAATTTTTATATATTTTAATAATTTAAAATTTGTTTGTGTCAAATATCTAGAAAATGTATATGTGATTGACATTATTTTTTTTGTTTTAAGGGTAACGATGGGATTGGGTACATATGTGCTAATAATCCATGTCCGGGGTTTGTTCAAGTATCGCAAGACATCCCAATAACCAAACCTTTCTACCCTACGCCAGATCTTCCTGCCCGCTTATTTTTCACCATCTACCAAGTATTTTTTTACTGTCTACACATATTTTATTTTCATTCATATTATAAGACTTTTCTATTAATACATTAATTTATGTCTTGTCTTTTGATATACAAAAAGGATAAAAAAACAGGAAACTGGTGGCTTCAGCGCGATGTTGTAAATATAGGTTATTGGCCAAAAGAATTATTTAACCTTATGAGAGATGGTGCAAGCGTGATGTTGTAAATATAGGTTATTGGCCAAAAGAATTATTTAACCTTATGAGAGATGGTGCAAGCGTTGCTGAAGTCGGTGGTCGAGTTCAGACTGCTCTACCAATTTCAAGTCCTCCAATGGGTAATGGTCATCTTCCGACTGGAGGTGACAATGAATCAGCAAAATTTGCGATTATTAATATCTTAAATAGGACTTATGGTGAATTTAATTTTCCAATGGAAACAATGACGGATCGTCCAAAATGTTATGGATTAAGACCTACAAAAACACAAGGAATGGGTCACTTTTTCATACAAAAACACAAGGAATGGGTCACTTTTTCAACTATGGTGGTCCTGGTGGTAATTGTTTAGTTAAAGCATTTGCAAATGTATCTGTATGACTTTATATTTAATAAAATTATTCTAATTTAATAAAGTAAAACTTAATTTTTCTTTTATATTTTCGTAAGATAAATGTTTAGTTACAAATTATGTGATTTTCTACATCATGTGAATGATTAATTATTTTAATATATTAGATAATATCCTAAAAATAATTATCTAAATTATAATTGAATAATATAATTTAATTGATAATTAGACATATTAAATTCAGATTTGAAATTTATAGAGATTGAGATTGATTAATCCATTTTTTATGGTTTTGTTTTAAAGTTGAATAAAAACAGATAAGTAAGTCTTGGTTGATCTATTCAAATGACAAATGAAAAAAGATAAGCTAATTATTTGACCCTTCATATTATTATTTTTTGTCATGAGACAAGATCCGAATATGCCCATAATGAAACAAACATGAATATGCGCTCTTCCACAGTCGTGTTTCTTGAGAGGCAAAGGGTTTAGAGAGATGATTTGCTTTCTCTAGATTCCTCTCAGATATTTTGCAATAGCAGCTACTCTTATTGTTTTTCACACAGTTTGGCTCAGAGGCCTTAACTTACTCTCCTATCTCTTAGGTTCCATTATAAACCCTTTGCAAATAGATGAGAAACACGTCCATTCTTTTACACATATGTGTTACATTGTCCTAGCTGGAGGAGTCTTCTCTTCGATCTTGGTGTCTCTTTAAACCGATTTGAGTTTCCTCTCATAGAAACTGTGAGAATTTCGGATCCATTTGGAGTTTTTCGTTTTTTGATCTTTGATTTTGAATGAACCGATTGTAAAGTACTTTCATTTTGTTCAAGTTGTAATGCCTCTTTATTCCGAATTTTAAATCTATTCCGAATTTTAAATCAAAACGACGATGTTTTATGGATTAAATATCACTAACATCGGTTTATAACTCCAATCCGTTAGTTTGAAAAAATTAAGACAGTCAACGTTGTTAAAAACCCACAAATGTGTCCGAGTATCATGGAATTAACAGAATGCATGTTTGGAAATTAATTTGTACAAAGATATTTTTTGCGTATGAATTTCTCTTCGCGATAGTTGTCTACACATGTTTTAGTTGATTTACCGTTTATTCGGCTATCGGGGTTACAGAATTTTTAAAAGTGGGACAACTATGTCCGATTAAGCTAGCAGATCAGATCGGTTCGGAATTAGCCCTATTCAGTTGTGATATTGCCTATTAGAAGCTCATCGACATAAACCAAAACTACAAAAATGAATAAAGGCCAATCGGATTATAAGGATAAAATATTAAGTATTCCGACGATATTTCTAGTGACATAATTTATAATTAATTTAGAAAAAAATAATGGTATGTATATCTTTAGAAATAAAAAAGAAATAAATTTTAAACAAAATCATTCTAATTTTTATCCAAAAATTAATATTTATTTATAATTAATGTTATCTAAAAATATTTTTTCAATTGATAATGGTGGATTAATATTGTCTAAAATTAATGTTTATCTATTTTTTGATATAGATTATCTAAAGTTATTATTTATTTTAAAATTACAAAATCTAATGGTTTTATTTGTTAGAATAAACTACTTATTAAGATTCTATAATTTCTTATGAGTTTTCTAATTTTAAGATAAATAATAATGATAGATAATATTTATCAAAAGTAATATTTTTATAATAAATATTATCGTATTTTAATTAAATGTTGTTATCAAAAATATTATCATATTAAATTTTGTTATCATAAATATTATCATATTTTAATTAAATATTGTTATCAAAAATATTATCATATATATATTTTTTTAATTTGGATTTGTTGTAAAGAATATCTTTTACCTTACCCTAAGACAACAAAAAAAATCATAATCATGTTTTATCATATATATATTTTTTTAATTTGGATTTGTTGTAAAGAATATCTTTTACCTTACCCTAAGACAACAAAAAAAATCATAATCATGTTTATCTAAAATTAATGTTTATTTACAATTATTATATATCTAAAATGGTAAAACTAAAATACAATTAATTTTTAGATAAAAAATTATATTATATATCTAAAATGGTAAAAAAAATACAATTAATTTTTAGATAAAAAATTATATTATATATCTAAAATGGTAAAAATAATAATAATAATACATTTAATTGTTAGATAAAAAATTATATAAATTGTAAACAAATCTAGTCCAATGTTTATCTACATTTAGTGTTTATCTATAATTATTATAATCATAAATTTCCTTTTCTTTATCATTACAATTTTCTTTTTCTTATAATGTAGTTAAATTGTTTTACTGTCTAAATAAAAATAATACATTTAATTGTTAGATAAAAAATTATATAAATTGTAAACAAATCTAGTCCAATGTTTATCTACATTTAGTGTTTATCTATAATTATTATAATCATAAATTTCCTTTTCTTTATCATTACAATTTTCTTTTTCTTATAATGTAGTTAAATTGTTTTACTGTCTAAACTATGTATATAAACAAGCAAGACCTAAGTATTGAGGAAACAGAAACAAAATGTCTACAGAAACAATAAAGGTTTTTGCTTTAAGTCTTTTAGCTCTTTTGGTTTCAGTACCCTTTGTACGTTCTGATCAAAGTACGTTGCCTTTCAAATCTTTCAAGGTCAGCTTCAAAACTAAGATAACTTGATTTTTTTTTTTTTTTTTTATTTTTTTTTTTTTTTTTTCTTGTTATACTAATATCTTGTGTTGTTGGGCAGATAAATGAAAATGTAACATATGATTGCATTGATATTTATAAGCAACCAGGACTTGATCACCCCTTGCTCAAAAATCACATAATCCAGGTGTGCCTTTGATGCTTTAGCAATTCCTTTCCTTAATACCTTTATTTATCTATATTTAATTAAGTTTTGATTTTTGATTTTTTTTATATATATATAGATGAAACCATCATTTTCAAGATATAAAACTAGTATCAACAAAACATATACCAAGGGAATTGGATGTCCATATGGAACCGTTCCGATATTGAGAAATACGAAAGAATACTTCTTTAATGCACAATTATTCTTTGAAAAAAATGTTCACCCGCTAACAAGAGATAAACCTGGAATACATGTAAGCAAATTATCATCTCAAATTTCTTAATACATTATATCATATATAATTTATATACTCATTAATTTTGTCAATATAATCGTTGATATTCTATAGGTTGCTGCAATACGATCAAGACCAGGTCCTTATAAAGGTATAGAAGCTTGGCTTGAAGGATTTAATCTAAACATTAAGAAAGATCAAGTTTCGTATACTCATGTATGTATGGCCAGTGTAATGAATCACAAACTCAATTTTGTTCAAGCTGGTTTTATGGTACGATTTTTACATCATCATCACCATTATTATCTTGTATAGTCTTAAACTCTTAATGTAAAGTTCTTCTAACAGATAAATCCAACTGGATTCGGGGATGGAACACTTTGGTCATATTTGTATTGGGAGGTATGCATTTTGTAATTTCCTGGATTCGGGGATGGAACACTTTGGTCATATTTGTATTGGGAGGTATGCATTTTGTAATTTCATATAATTTGTTTTTCTTTGCTTTTTAGTAGTGCATTTTTAATTCAAAAAATATGAAGATATTTTGATTTATTGATTTAGTGAGAATAATAATATTTTAGTATTTTTTTTATACAATTTGAAATTTGTTAGTGTAAAATCTCTAGAAAATGTATATATGATTGACATACTTTTTTTCTTCTTGTTCTTAAAAGGGTAACGATGGGATTGGGAACGCATGTGCTAATAAGCCATGTCCGGGGTTTGTTCAAGTATCGCATGACAACCCAGTAACCAAACCCTTTTACCCGAAGCCAAATCAATCTGTCCGATTATTTTTCTCAATCTACCAAGTATTTGACTGTCTACACATTTTATTTTATTTTATTCATATTATATCTAATGAGATTTTTTTTATTTATACATTAATTTTTGTATTTTGATATTAAAAAAGGATAAAGTAACAGGAAACTGGTGGCTTCAACGTGAACTCGTAAATATAGGTTATTGGCCAAAAGAATTATTTAACCTTATGAGAGGGCGATTATTAATATCTTAAATGGGACCTATGATGAATTTAATTTTCCAATGGAAACATTGACGGATAGTCCAAATTGTTATGGATTAAGACCTACAAAAACACAAGGAATGGGTCATTTTTTCAATTATGGTGGTCCTGGTGGTAATTGTGGTGTTTAAGCATTTGCAAATGTATCTGTAAGACTTATTCTAATTAATAAAGTAAAACTTATGTTTTCTTTAGTATACTCGGTCTTCTTACTCTTAACAATCTCTTCTAAAGATCAGCTCCTTTAACAATCTTTGACAATTTAAATTCTTCACCAGTCTCTCTCTCTCTCTCCACAAACCCTAATTTCAGCCATGGATCTCACTGAAGAAGAGCTTCAGTTTCTGAACATCCTTCGTGAATCGATCACGAACACTAACTCTTCCCGCAGAACCATCTATCTCATAACCCTAACCCTAATTTTTCCTCTTTCCTTAGCAATCCTCGCTCATTCGCTCTTTACTCAACCAATATTAGCTCAACTCAATTCCATTCCTCCCTCAGATAAGTCTCAGACCAATCACGCACAACCAATATTAGCTCAACTCAATTCCATTCCTCCCTCAGATAAGTCTCAGACCAATCACGCATGGACCCTTCTTCTTGTTTATCAATTTATCTATCTCATCTTCCTCTTCGCCTTCTCTCTCCTCTCTACAGCAGCTGTAGTCTTCACCGTTGCATCGGTTTACACAGGCAAAACTGTTTCTTTCTCCTCTACAATGTCTGCGATTCCTCTAGTTTTCAAGCGTTTATTCATCACATTCCTTTGGGTTTCTCTCTTGATGCTTGTGTACAACTCTGTGTTCTTGTTGTTAGCTGTGGTTTTGATCGCAGCTATCGATTTACTCAGTGTGATCTTTACTGTGATTTTTCTTTTCTATTTGGTTCTTCATGTTTATATAACTGCGTGGTGGCATTTAGCTAGTGTTGTCTCTGTTCTTGAACCTATTTACGGTTGTGCAATTACGACCGATGTTTTCAGTCGTGTGGTGGTTCATGGAGGAGATGATTTTGTGTTGTTTAAAAAAATTGTGGTTGGAGGCTTCTTAGTTTTGATTCTAGTGATTCTGAATCTTGTGGGGTTGCTTGCGCAGAGTGTGAAAAAATTGTGGTTGGAGGCTTCTTAGTTTTGATTCTAGTGATTCTGAATCTTGTGGGGTTGCTTGCGCAGAGTGTCTTTTACTACGTTTGTAAGAGTTTTCATCATCAGGACATTGATAAATCTGCTGCGCAGAGTGTCTTTTACTACGTTTGTAAGAGTTTTCATCATCAGGACATTGATAAATCTGCGTTGCATGATCATCTTGGTGGGTATCTTGGTGATTATGTGCCTTTAAATAGCAGTATTCAGATGGAGAATTTGGATATTTAATTCTTAAGGAAGAAGAAACAGTAGTTTTTTTTTTTTTCGATGTTTTTTTACCCCTACATTGAATTCTCTTCTGCAATAAAAAAAAAAAAAACAATAAGCTAAAGCCCATGAGTAATCTCATTTCAATTCTGAAGGCCATGAATAGACTCATCAAAGCCCAATAGAATCCCAACAACAAACAAAAATAGATCATTCTAGTGCAGGTCATATGGGAAAATATGAACCTCAAAATATATAACATCATAAATAAATAAAAAACAAATGATTTTGTTTTGTCTTATTCCATTATTAATAGATTAGTGTGGCCAAAACTGTTTTTTTTTTTGTTCCTCACAAAAGAACAAAAAATAAAGATAATTAGAAAATAAATAACTTTGGAACCAGAATTAATATGAAAAAAATCTAGGAGAAAACCATAAAAATACAAATCAGAATTGACCGTACACGTGGCAATTTTTGAACGGTGTAAATGAGCTTATATATATTTACTCTACTGTAAGCGAAAAGCATTCACACAACGAAGATCAGTAATGGCTCTCGAAGTAAGTTGATTCTGATTCATAGGTTTTTAAATTTTCGATTTCCATACTCGATTTAGTTTATTGGGTGAAATTTTCATGTGTTTTCGATTTCCATACTCGATTTAGTTTATTGGGTGAAATTTTCATGTGGAAATTGATTTGATTGGTTGCTGAATCTGAGAATTTGTGATAATTGAGAATTTGGAGTTGAATGAATGGTTTCTTTCTGAGATTTTTTTGCTGCAAAAATTAGGTACCGAATGGATTTTTTTAATCTTGAGATTTATTTCTGAGTCCAATGTTTGATTGTTGATTCAGGCATGGTTTATGGATGATAGTAATGAAGATCAGAGACTTCCTCATCATCGTAACCCTAAAGAGCTCGTCTCTTTGGATTACTTATCAGGTGTGTGTATGTATATATGATGTTGAAGTTAGTGACTATTTTGTGTGTGTATGTGTGTGTTCTTTCATGCTATGTATTGAGTTGTGATTCTACAAGATACATATATGAGGGAACTAAAAACAAGAGAAGATCTCAGAGTGAATCATTAAGTATGGAAATTCTCCTAGTAATGGTGATTCTCTGTGTTTTTTGCAGAGTTAGGAGTGTTGTACTGGAAGTTGAATCCTGAGAACTACGAGAATGATTCTGAATTAAGCAAGATTAGAGAGGAAAGGGGTTATGATTACATGGTACATGTAGCTAATCTAAGGGAAGAACATTTGTATAGTGTTTGATTGAGCTAAATATCAATACTTTGTACATGTAGCTAATCTAAGGGAAGAACATTTGTATAGTGTTTGATTGAGCTAAATATCAATACTTTTGAGTCATATCTTGATTTTTAGGATTTACTGGATCTATGTCCCGAGAAAGTCAGCAACTATGAAGAGAAGCTAAAGAACTTTTTCACAGAACACATTCACAAGGATGAAGAAATTAGGTATTGCTTAGCAGGAAGTGGCTACTTTGATGTTAGGGACAAGGATGACCATTGGATCAGAATCTGGATGCGAACTGGTGATCTCATTGTCCTTCCTGCTGGAATCTACCACAGGTTCACACTCGACATCAACAACTACATCAAGGTATAAGAAAGATTTACAAGTTATGTTTAGATAATGATTCGTTGGATTGTGATGAATGGTGTGTGATTNTTTGATATGTTCATGTTGTTGTTGTGTATTTATATGTATTTTTATACTCCTTTTGCCATAAACAGAGTCTCATTCTAAATACTTGTGGTTGTAACAGCATACCTAAATTAGTTACTACTATTGTATAAAATAAGCTTTGTTATCATACACATTTATATTTAGCATAATGTAGAATTAGTGGGTAATCTCATCAAAGCCCAAGCGAAGCGTCTGTACTGCTTAACAAGACAAAAAGCAAAGATCTGGTAGATCAATGAATACAATACGAAAGTTTGAAAGCTCGATGAAGATGATTGCTAAAATGCGACGAGGCTTGCCGATGGTGATTCTTATGTTCTTTATGGTTCTGGTGATGATTCAGGTCGGTGATGCGGTATGGTTAGATGTGCCTCCTACAGGGACAAAGTGTGTATCTGAAGAAATCCAGAGCAATGTCGTTGTTTTGGCTGATTACCTAATCATTTCTGAGGATCATGGCCATATGCCCACCTTATCTGTCAAGGTTTCGATTTTCTGTTCCGATCATCTCTCGCTTTGTTTCAGTGATTAGAATCTGAATTTCGTGGTTCTCGATTCGTAATTTCAAGGAAATTAGGAGGATGTGTATGTATGATCATAGAAGTTTCCTTAATTGGAAAATAATGCTCATTTGATCTAAATTTTAACATGTCTTTCTTTGATTGTGATGATTAGCTCATCAGTTTTAATGATGGATTATTATATCCAGTGTCATTGGGTTGAGATCTGACCTTGAGGAACTTGAGCAGATTCAGAATATGGTCCTGGATAGTATCATCTGTTTCTTGTTCTCTTTGGCTCTAAGTTTTGAGAATGATTTTATGTTGTAGGTGACATCCCCATATGGAAACACACTACACCACATGGAAAACGTAACACATGGCCAGTTTGCATTTACAACCCAAGAATCTGGGAACTACTTGGCATGCTTTACGGCAGATGCAAACAGTCGCGGATATAAACACATTAGCATCAACATTGACTGGAAAACTGGAATTGCTGCTAAAGATTGGGCCTCTATTGCTAAGAAAGAGAAGCTAGAGGTAAGGGTTCACAGAGATTTTACAGTTCAAAGAGACTATGTTATGTTCTTTACATACATCTGATTTGTGCTTGTTAACTTTTAGGGTTTGGAGCTAGAGATAAGGAAACTTGAAGGCGCAGTAGAAGCCATTCATGAAAATCTAATCTACATTAGAAACAGGTAAACTCATCTTTTCAGCTACATTTACTCTTTTTTACTGACAAAAGTTTTGTGGATTCAAAATGCAAATGTTGCAGAGAAGCAGAGATGAGGATAGTGAGTGAGAAAACGAACTCAAGGGTTGCTTTGTACAGTATAATCTCGCTAGGTGTATGTCTTGCTGTCTCTGGTATACAAGTTGTCTACTTGAAGCAATACTTTGAGAGGAAGAAGCTTATATAAAGTGTCTGATTTACACTTCCTTTAAGAGTTTCTTGAATCTTCTTAGAGAATAAATATTCAATTCATCTCCTTTTTTCTTTTCTTTTTTACTGTTTTAAATATTCAATTCATCTCCTTTTTTCTTTTCTTTTTTACTGTTTCTGTAAAATTTTGTTCATGGAATTAAATGAAGCTTCAAACAGACGAGATTTTGGTGATATTGGGTGTATTTGGAGTACTATGTTAGTTTTGGGGCCATAACATAAGGTTTATAATTTTAAGGGTTAACAAGAAGACTAAATGCATGATTGGAAGAGTGGTGTGGTGAGCAGCAGCTGACAACAGCGGAAGCGGTAGCGGAGAGCGGTAGTGGAGAGCGGTAGTAGAGAGTGATTGCAGAGGGCGTTAGCGGAAAGAGTTAGCGGATAAAAATAATTATACTTAAATAAATACTATTAAATCAAAAAAAAATACACGTAAATCCAAAAATACTACCAAAAACTAAATATTTTGTTTATGAATCAAATATCTAGTTATTTCCGTATCTGATTCGTATTTTATTTCATATATTTGAATATTTGAATATATTAGATATTTTATTTATTTGACAGGGATTTGAATATACAGTAACTGAAAACGGTATAGAAAAACGAGTCAATTAGAGAGAGTGCCATTATTGAGCATTGACCTTATGAAAGTAACATAATTTTTTATGACATTGCGAGGACAGCCATCTGTGTGGCACGGGACTGCCATTACAAAAGAAAATGCTAAGACGTGTGGCACGGAACTGACACAGATTGCTGTCCCTAATTAGGTAGATTGCCATCACATAAA
>CM071719.1:24672164-24683022 GCA_036630335.1 Physaria fendleri | reverse complement strand
TCACGACGGAAATCGCCACGCCAAGGAGAAACAGCCGAAGAAACCAAAGGCGGAGACCTCAAAGGGACAGTCGCCGCCAAAACTAAAAACTGATACATCCGCCTTAGAGGAAACGGCGCGATGCACGGTGGCTAAGCCGTACCGTAGATTTATGATCTTCCCTCCGACCCGCAAGAGAGACATCGCTAAAAAAAGCCGATGCTCCAACAAAGCCACACAACCGCCATAAACTGAGGAAGATTTACACGCGATCGGTGGAGGCTAAAGCGATAACGGATTGGCCGGAAATCGCTGGAAGAAATCACCCCTTCTCTCTAAAAAGTGCGAGAGAGGTAAGAGAGAGAGCCGATCGATCTTTTTATTTCTATTTTCTATTTTTATTTGGGCTTTATTTGATCTTTCTATTTGAGTTTTCCAAATATTATATAGATTTGTTTTTGGGCCTAGGGGCCTTATATTTTTAAGTGGGTTACATTTGGACCTAGAGGCCTTACATTTTGAGAGAGTTACATTTTTGGGCCTAAAGGCCTTACATTACATTTTTTTTTTTCTTTTTTAAGAAATTAGAGAGGAAATGAGAGAAAATAAAGGAGGAAAGGGGACTCGAACCTTTGTGCCAGGATTTGAAAAGGTATATGTCATCCATCTGATCTACCTCATCCCGGCTTCTATTTGAGTTATTTTTAGGTCACAGTCTTTCGAATTATTATTTTTGAGATATGATATGTGAATTCTATTTGAGTTATTTTTAGGTCACAGTCTTTCGAATTATTATTTTTGAGATATGATATGTGAAATTACTCCAATAAAATTTCTTAGAATTCTAACTAGAAAGTTAAATAGTCCATATACTATTTTGTAATCTTGGTAAGCCCAGCCCAAATAATCATGTACTTTAAAGTAAACACATTTGTACGGACAGAAACCCAAATCAAAAGAGCCACAATGCTAAAAATGATTTGCGATTTCAGAATTTTACAAAATATATATTTTTATATAAACTGAGTACAGAATTAAATCAGTATACATTAATTTTGAAAACTTGTTCACATCCACTTTTTATTTTATTTTTTAAAATTCATAACCAAAAAAAAATTACTAACTAAATTATGTGAATACAAAATAACAAAATGCTACTAAAATATTGAAACTAATAAGAGTCGGTATAAAATTACAAATTGGAAAAGCTGAGAGACCTCGGGATTATAGAATCATGCGCAAGCACACCGCACGCGGAACATATGATCACGCATGTCAGTTTTTGTTCACGTTATACAAATGTGTTTGCTCATCTTTTATTTTTTGTTAATCCGTTTTCATGAAACTAAAGTTAATGAATATTTTAAACAATTAAACGTTGTTAAATATTTGAAATGTTCGTTGTTTTTTTTTAATCCCGAATTTTAGCAAATCCATTTTTTTCCACCAAATTTGTTATTCTCGCCGATTATTCTGAATGTTTATTGGTTTAAGATTTTCACAAATTTAATCATTTATATAATTAAATTAATTATATTTCAACAAAATAACTTTGGAAAATAACAATTTTCTCAGCCTTTTTCAACAATTTGTCCTCCAGATTTGATTATTTCTCGTTAGATAACGAAATCATTAGCTCATAGCTCATTTTCCATGTAATTTGATTTTTTTTTTATATATGATGATTTTATTGTTTCCTTTGGCTTTCAGAGTAACTTCAGTCTTTAATAAATTCAGTTTCTTTCGTTAAAAAGTAAAAACAAAAATAAATTACACTTAATTAACTGTATAACATTGAAGACACTCTAGAATAGCAACATTTATATCGTACATTGGGAATTTGCGGTAGCTAATTTGCGGTAGCTAAAATAGAGTTTCCATCGTAACTCAAATCCTAACTAAGATATCATTTTCTCCTGTCAGATTTCGGAGTTTCAGAATAAGTCAAGGATTTATAGCAATAGTTAAAAAGAATTGTAGTTTTCAAATTTTAGAATATCTAAACGCATGGTTATAGTTCTGCTTATGGTCAAAGACTGAGCTGGTGTTACTACTCAATTGAACCGACACTTTGACGAGGGAACTGAATATTTCTGGTTATACTTAGAATATCTCATAAAATATACAACTTTATGTCAAAACATCTCGACCATAAGTCGCATGCAATAATTGTTCAACGATAAATTCACTAGTTACGTTATTCTAGCATGTGTTAAAGTTTGACTAACCCAATACTTTATAACATTCATACAAGAAAACAAAATTTGACTAATAGTTATTTTATCTTTTTGACCTAAAGTGTGTATACTTTACAAGTTGGACTTTATAAAACATGCAGAATGTCAAAGAATATTCATAAAGCCACGAGACAGATAGGAAAAAGGTACAAATACAAAGAAGCCCGTACTTTGATCGTAGACATTATTTGTATATATGAACAAAGAACGAATAATCTGATAGACTTTCGTAATTATATGTTTTCAATTGTCTTGACTCTTGATACAAAGCTGTCATTTGGATGCACTTAGACAATTTGGGATAGAGAGAAGCTTCCTTTCAAATCAGATTTGGGAAGTTATATAGCGAGATCAGGCAAACCACATTTCAATTATAGAGATATTAGTTCTTTTTATTTCTCAACTAAATATTCTTATTTTATTTTAATTTATAGTGCTATAGATCTGAGTTTTAAACCGTTTGAGGTCTCAGAATACAATATATATATGCTAGTTGAAACATATATACAATGTATTGGACCACCTCTAAATTATATACAATGTATTGGACCACCTCTAAATTACACTTTGGACAATACATAACATTCAATGATGTATAAGAAGAGGATCTATGAGTTAGCCATGTACATCTCTATCATACATTACTTTGATTGGTGTGAAAGAAATACATCTCTATCATACATTACTTTGATTGGTGTGAAAGAAATAATTGTATATACTAAAGTGTTTTTTGACTACACTTATATCAATGGTGAAAAAGTTTTGATAGTAACAGCCTGCAGTCTATAGTTTAGGTGCCAATATTATTGTCTTTTGTTTCTGATCAAGTACTGTCACAAATTATGACGCCTTTATGAAAATTGTAATGGAACAATGATGAAACAAAAGAGAGAATAATAAATGAGTGATAGATAGTTGTATAAAGAATCCATCAGCTTCTTATGTCTGTTATCATCAAGATTTGATTGAATTTTTATAATAACTTATACCAAAAAGTGATTCTTTTTAAAGTCCAAACAAATCATTACAAAGATCATTGAAAAAAAAAAAAACTAGTCGAATAAAATCTATCTAAGATTTTTCTTTTAAGATTTTGAAGATTACATTTTGATTAAGTATTAGTTGTCATATCTGACTTCAAATAAGTTCATCAAGCTGTCTGAATCTATCAACTCCTTCCTGCTCAGGTAGTAACATTTAGATAATGCAAAGTCATACATACATTTTGCTTCTTGGTGATGATCCCTAATGTAATACTATAACCGAACTACATTACATTTTACAATTACAAAAGGTTGTTTTTGTTCGGACGCTAAACCCAAAAAACTCTCTTTACATGCGGTCGCTTTTTTCTCTATACGTTTTGTACACAACAACAACAAACAACAAGCTCTTAATTTCCTAAAGATCAAAACTTTAAATTTGAAAAATTTGTACACTTTTTCTAACTTTTATCAAATTTTGAATTTTTCCATGGATTAAGACCAAAAAGAGATCATACGTATTCTGTGTTTTTTTCTTCCCCCTAGAATACCCAACAAGAACAAAAAAATGTGTTTTTTTTCTTCAAATTTTGTTTTTTTATTACATGACCCAAAAAAAATGAGCTGGAAAATGGCTGGAAAAAAAAACTAATCTTCCACCTAGAATCTCGCTAGTTCTTCAAACATACCCGAATCCATCATTTCGTCGACCCGTTTGATGAGATACTTATAAAGTACAATCTCCGATACATCGACCCAGATGAAACAACATTTGTAACGCAAATCGGAGGAGATTAAACCATACCCAGAAGAAAAAGGATCGATCTTTGGGTCAAATCGTTGAGTTAACAATGCGTGAACGAAAGAGTTAGATCCGCCGGCGATAATCGGAAGCTTTTGACGAGAAGTAATGTCCTTGATAACATTAGAAGCGACGGAACGAAACTCTCCGGCGGTTAGTTCACCATGTTCGGGATTTAAGTAACCGAGAAGATGATGTGGAACGCCTCTACGATCTTGTAAAGTAATCTGATTCGTTGTGATTTCTAATCCTTCATAGACTTGGATTTTATCTGAGTTAATGATTTCTGAAGGGAAACGAGTAGCGAGATCGATTGAAAGTTTTGATTTTCCGGCTCCGGTTGCTCCTAAAATAACGACGACTTTGTCTTTTTTATTCTTTTCCATGCGTATTGATACTAAAGGTTGTTGCTTTCTTCTTCGTTTGGTGAAAGAGAGGGCGGCATAAGAAGAAGAAGAAGAATGTGACGACGTTGTTGCGGTGGTAAGACGATCGGAGATTATTGGGAGGAAGTTGAGTTGGTGGTAAGACGATCGGAGATTATTGGGAGGAAGTTGAGTTCTGTCATTTAGCACACAACAACACGGAAAAGAGGCAAAAAAACCTGAAGGTTTCGTACGGTTCTTGTTTTGTAACGATGCACCACACTATAATAATCTCTCTCTGTGAAAAAAGCTTTTTTTTTGTTTCGCTGCTTCAATGGAGGTGGCTGACCTGTAATGTGTCACTACTTGTGGGTTTGGAGTGGGTTTTAGAGGAGAAAATGAATCATGAAATTAAGCTATAAATTTGTTAGAATAAGAAGATAGTTGCATGATTTTTAAACCTGAGAGTTTGTTGTTGTTCAATAAAAAAAAAAAACTTAAAAAACCATTTGTTATATGTATAGACGAAAAACCTAAAAAATAAACAAAGACAAAACGGGGGAAAAACATCACTGTGGTCAGGTACATATTAACCTTTTTAAATAACCGGAGATTTCTTGTCAAAAAAAAAAATTACCGGAGATTTCTTGTCAAAAAAAAAAAATTACCGGAGATTTCTTGTCAAAAAAAAAAATTACCGGAAAAGAAAAAAAAAACATCACTACGGTCAGGTAAATATAACCTTTTTATATAACCGAAGGTTAATTTGTTTTTTTTTTTCCTGACATTTTTAAGGAAAAAAAAACGAGGTTCAAAGTATTTTTTGTTTTGTTTTGAGTTTCAATGTGTTTCATCATTATTTTTTCTTGTAAACACACAAACGTGTTTTTATTATTGAAAATAGGAAGAAGGACAAAACTGAACTTATATATAGTGATAAAAATAGATAGATCATCCAAATGGCAAAATAAAATAAAATTGGGACATAGCTTTGGGTTTTAAAATGAAGATGAATGTTAATGCCACGTGTCAGGAACTTGAGTGGGGAGTAAAACAAGTGAAGGGTGTGGCAAAAGAGAGACGCGTGGGATGGTTTATTGGCTTATTACGATTTGTGAGGATTACAATATCACATGCCTCTCTTAACAAT
This sequence comes from Physaria fendleri, assembly GCA_036630335.1. Taxonomy (NCBI): domain Eukaryota; kingdom Viridiplantae; phylum Streptophyta; class Magnoliopsida; order Brassicales; family Brassicaceae; genus Physaria; species Physaria fendleri. The sequence continues at coordinate 24,677,506 of CM071719.1, read as the reverse complement.
GGGATGGTTTATTGGCTTATTACGATTTGTGAGGATTACAATATCACATGCCTCTCTTAACAAACTCTTAATTTTTTTTTTGTTTTACTTCCCTCTTTGTTTAGATACTATAATCACTTAATTATCTTTGACTAGAGTTAATTTTGTCATTAATATCACTAAATTGCATTTATGCTTCTTACTCAAAATTGCATTTAAGTATGAGTAACATTTCAACAATTAATTGCCAAAATTGTTATAGTGAATGCAAAACGCACCAATAATTCATCGTCTGTTATCTAATTGGAGTCTATAGGTTAACAAAGAGATTTGGATATTACACATTTGATTATTCGTGATAAATAGTTACGTTACACAGCAACGAAGACAAGAATTACGAATAGAATATGTAACCAAAGACAATGAGAATAATCTATACGTGATGACGTTGGATCAAAATGGTTTCTTTTGGTCGGTCGTAGGCTTTATGACGTTGATGCATGCTAATTCAACATTTAAAATTATTTTTTTGGAGTATTTTATAAATTATATACTAATGTTTAATGTTTATGCAATGTCAACGATTATAATATACTGTTTTATAGTTTACATTTGAAATGGAATCATGGTCTAAACTGGGTCTTCTTTATTTGACCCTTTACATAATTTACATAATTGAAAAGTATCTTGATGATCACTCTAATTAATTGCCGCAAGAACGAAAATCACATCAAAATTAATAATCTAAAAAAAAATAAAAAATCATAAGGGGCAAACTAAATATATAATCCACTTACTTCAAAAATATACAGAGTTATATTTATATTTATTTCAAAATATAGCAGTAAAATGAAACAAAGATTCCTTATGATTAGAAATTAGAGAAATTATTGAAATAAATGAAAAATAAAAATTAGACAAAGCTTCCACTTGGATTAGACACAACTCAATAGTGCATTCATAATCGTTAATGATCATTTAGACCTGTATTTAGTCTGTATCTAATTAATGTTAACCTGATCATGATCCAAGTGCCGTAGGTCTTGTCTCTTATTGGAAAAATAGTGTTTAATCTTGTCCTTAACTTCGTTTTAATAATAATAATTAAAAGATAATACTAGTTAAACACTACATGTCCAAAACAAAGTGTACCACTTCAACCGAACTCATAAAATAATCATTGCATGTATTAAAATATTCAGCCAACTGATATCTCCATTTATTTTATATATTTGTTTAATACTTATTCAAGAAGCTCAAGTCCGAACCATATATTTTTTTGGGATGAACTCCGAATAAGGTTAAATTCATTCTTTTCGAAATATTTCTTTTTCCAGGTGATAATTCGAACTAATAATATGTAAATTGTCTAAAGTAAAACTAGCATTTTTGGATTAAGGATGGGAACAAAATCCATAATCGAAAAAACCGAACCAAATCAAATCAAAATAAAAAGTTTGGTTATCATTTTTATAGAATCGTTGGTTTAGATTTGATTTGGTTAAAAACGTAAAAATCAAATATTTATATTGAATTATATATATATATATATATATAAAAAATAAAAAGTTTGGTTTGATTATGATTTAGGTCAAAAATCCATTCGGTTATCAGTTTATATAATTATAATAAATTATATTAAATGATATTTAATTATAATAAATTATATTAAATGATATTTAATATATACCATCAATTATTGATATTATTATTGTTTTGTAATATATGCTAATGCGAATAATTTTACTATTTATAATTTGATATAAATTTAGATTTAACAATTAAGTTTTATAAAATAGGATTTAATATCTATTTTTGAGTTATATTTTATTCATATGCAAAATTTAATATTGATAAAATATAAATAAACTAAGAAATATAACCAAACCGGACCAAGTTATGTATGTTTTTAATAGATTTATTTTTTATGAAATTGAAAAACCGAAAAATTGTAAAATCCAAACCATAACCAAACCGATTACATATGATTTTATATGGTATTAATTTTTGTAATATTATAAAACTAAAAAATCGAAAAAACCGAACCGTAACCAAATCGAAAAATCGTCCATCTCTACTTCAGATGGTTTATATTAAAATTTATTAACTAGCAAGTCAAATAAGTGAAAATAATACATTATAATTAACTTCAAAAATTTATTAACTAGCAAGTCAAATAAGTGAAAATAATACATTATAATTAACTTCAACAAACAATGAACGGTTTCGCATTCACCAAAATAAATGACGAGTTCCCTTTTGAACTCTTACCAAACCTTTGTTGCACGCTATGAAGTAAACGACAAGGTGCTTCAAAATAGATTATACAATATAGTACCATCTAAATACGACATCACTGTTATATTTATGCATAGATTAAGTTGAATGGAACTACATGTCGGGTCTTAAAAGCTGAGAACGAGGTTTAGGTTACTTAATCGTGACGTGATAAACACAGAGATAGGACAAAACTAATACAAATGATATTCTTCCAAATGTTCACAAGGGAGACACAACATGATGATGATGTCTATCAAATTGTAAAATTATATGATTTTTTGAATGTAGTGTCATATATAAAAACGTTAAAACTTGCTCTGCAATTTGAGCATCCACATGCTTGCACGCTCTGTCTCTACACACGCTTGTCCTAAATAAGCCGTATTGAGACCCAAACAAAAAAAGTACAGCGTAGTTTAATTTAATAATTTCCCTATTTAATTATTATATGTTCAATTCAACTCATCAGTAAACACTAAGCATTTCCTTCTATTAATTATTAGTATTATTCTTTTTTTCCATATGCCTACTATCTTTAAAATATCATCTTAAATATGATGAGACAGCAATCAAAAATTTTAAATTGCATCTTAAAACTAGTCACTGTTATGTTACTTAATTTCTACAATTCTTGCTGAATTTTGATCAAAACTATAAGAATTTTACAGAATCACTTATAAAAATATGAATTTACGGCAAAAACTGAATAATTACATTAATTCATATTAACCCCGGTTATTTGACGGAATGTATTCAGGTTTTTAGCAAGTTTTGATGATTTCAGATGCAAGCTTTCTAAGATTTGTTGGCAAACTTTGTAACACTCAATATTTAAATTCTTATAATTTTAATTTTAATTCTTGGAAACAATTTCATAGTACTGAGGTATTTATTAATATTAATTTTGAATATAAAAATAACTGAAAACAAGCTAGTGGCAGAATTTATAATATGTTCCAAAATGTTATTAAATTGTAGATTAGTACCCCTTTTTGTCATAAAGATTAGTACCCTATAAATTTGTTTAATTGGTCCAAATACATGCAAAACGTGTTATTTTACTAACAAAGTAACAACTATGTAGAAGGCCCAAATACATATTTCTTTGAATCATACAAGTATGATTGGGCGTAAAGGATGTTATAGTCTATTCGGACAAAGTCAATATTGGGCTAAGAATTTGTATGTTTAAATAATTTTTAAATGGCCCAAGTCTGAGGACGGTCAGCCCAATTGATATCCCCACAAGGACCCAATAACTTACAGTATGATAGTCAAAAGAAGAATATGAATATCTGTTCTAATTTGGGTTGGGCCCATAAAATATTTATGGGCTGATTTGTAATTGGGTTGGGCCCATAAAATATTTATGGGCTGATTTGTAACAAGAGAGACCGAGAAGCAAGCTAATAAAGTTAGTTGTTGGGTGGATCAAAAGCACAAAAGTATATATATCGTTACAATGAAACAGCAACCTTGGCTCTTACTTGCTTAGCTAGGGCCACTAAAGCTACATCAACCGCATCTGGCAAATCATAATTAGTAGCATTAGGGTGTGCATAAGTCAGTCTCGGGATCAAACCTATAACCCTTTCCCTCATTTTTCCCACCTCACTCTCGGATATCTTCAAGAGCTCTTCTTCTATTCGAGGACTGTTCTTTTCATCCATAAACACCGAATAACTTCTTTTATCATCCGGAAGATACCACAAGTACTGTGTATACATAGTGTGTGGTGAGAAAAAAACCGGTATACACCCAGCTAATATAGCATCAAATGTTGATCTTCGCGTAAATGGCTGTTCTTCCTATGGCTAAGAAATGATCATAACCATTACTTCTTCTCCACCATTTTTGATCAGTGATTCTTCCTATGGCTAAGAAATGATCATAACCATTACTTCTTCTCCACCATTTTTGATCAGTGATATAATTGACTAATCGAAGACCTAACTCGTCTCGTTTTGTCAAGTTTTGTTCTCGGAATACGCTTGAAGCATAGAGTCCACCGTAGAAAGGTATGTAGAAGATGTTAGCTTTGTCTGGCTCATATGTGCGACAAGGGTGATTCTCTACACGGGCGTGGAAGATCATCTCGGCTATGAATTGATGTGTAGAGAACCATGAGGTTCTTCCGCTACGGTGTAGTGGTTGTCCGAGACCGTTGTTGGCTATATGAGGGCACATGTTTGTGTATATGTTTAAGTGGTGGCAGTTTTTGAGGAGGTTGGTGTTGAATTCTTTGGGAAGATCGTAGACGTAGACGGTGAAATTTTGGTCACATTTACGGGAGATTGAGACTGCTTCAAATTTAGGAGAAGTGGAGAAATGGAGAAAAAGGAAGACGAAGCAAATTGAGCATGAGAAGAGAAGAGTGGGAATTGTTAACTTAAAGGTTGCTTTGTTTTTAGGGTATTTCTCCTTCTCTGTTTCTTTCTCCGGCAAGATATCGACTTTGATTTGTCTCTTGGTGTAAGACATGGTGAATGGAGAAAGAGATGATTACGAGGTGGTGAAGGAGAAGTTAATGATATGTAGAAAGAAAGAGCGTTACTTAAAATTAATAAGAAATCAAAGATGGTAGTATTTTAAAATTTGGAGTTATATGCATGAACCGCACCTTCTTTGGGTATGTTTTGAGGTGTTGAATGAAGAGTGGTTAAGGCAAGAAACTGCAAAATTGTGGAAAATTAAATTATACAATTTTAAGTATCATACGGTGGAAAATACATCAATATTTTTTTCTAACTATTTTGTTTGTTAGCAAAATTGGGGAATGCACATGGTGGCTGGTAAAGAACAAAAGAAAACAATTCAGATGCGAATGAAAATTTGACATCTCGTAGGCATTAATTCGATTAATTATTTTTTATATTAATTATTGGAAAATATTTTGATTTATTGCAAATAATAATCTTAATTTCTATATGATTTACAATTTAAAGGATTTGTGGTAGACAATTCATTTTGACTTTTGATATCAGTGACTCCGAGAAAAGGTTAGAGCATCTTGGTTAATTCTTGGGTTGGGTTTCTAAAACTAAAAACAAATATTTTTTTTTTTTTTTTTTTTTTTTTTTAAA
>CM071719.1:24631565-24645652 GCA_036630335.1 Physaria fendleri | reverse complement strand
GATTTTTTTTATGAATTACAAAACGCACCATTTTGTAATTGACGGATCATTAACGGCGTTAATACGATGTGCTTCAGCGTGCTATTTTAAAGCAAAGTTTGGGACTAAAACAATTATTATCAAAGTACATGGTCCAAACTGCTATTTTTGACAAGTTCACGATTTTTTTGATGAATTTCCCAACCATTAATAGATGTAACAACTTTTTATAAAAACGGTTCTTAAAAATCTTATTTAACATCTCACTCAATGTTCTCTCTCTATTTGTATTTTTTTTATTATTATTATGATACTCTCTTGCATTCCTCCATTGGAGATGGTCTTAAAATTTTTTACTAAGAAATCTGTCGTGGTAAACTTCAATAAAAGAAAAGGAATACATATGACTAAGAACATCTGTTTTAATCATGGTTGTGCGTGGAACCAAAACTGCATTTCATCCTTGTATCGTCTCGATCTGTTCTTATGAAGTCAAGAAAGTATGTTCCTCACTGTCTTGTCTATCCATCTGATCAACATCCACGACAACACATGCATCTTCTGGATGTGCTTGCTCGTATTTCTTTTCCTCCAAATATGATAGACCGTCTATCACCCATCATCTCATAAATAGAACCCAAAGATGACCACATGTCATGCCAAAACGAGAGCCTCATTCCATTATCAACCTATACATCATGAATATTAATAGCCAAATGCCGATATTTAAAGAGTTTTCTTCCATTCCAAGAACTCACCAAAGAAGAATCCTTGAATATCCAAAAAGATCCCTGTCGAATCAAATATTTCCGAACCCCAAAAACCCAAAGAGAAGTCTACATTGACACTATACGCCAAACCAAATTCAAACAACATACACGATTCACTGCATTAAGATCCCTAATGCCTAAACTCTTTTCTGACCGAGGAGTGCATACATCAAACCAAACAACCTTAGCCTTTCGAGCATAAAGATTGACCTGACCAAATACGAGCAGAGCAAAGAAGATTGATTTCTCGAAGACAACCTTTCGGATGTCAAAAAGTACTCTTCCAAAAATTAGTAACACTTCCAATAACTAAAAGCTCAAGTTGGATCCTACCACATATGAAAGCATTCTCTTTGTCTAAATGTCATTCCGTCCACAAATTTTATCAACTTGTCGTCCGAAGGTCCTAACATATATGAGAGAAAATAAAGCTCTAAGTATCTGATAGAAAAAAACGCCAATTGATAAGCCATATTTTCTCAGGATTTCCATCTTGACCACATTTGTAACACCAACAATAAACATTATAGACTTTTCCATACTAATGGTCAACCCCGAGAGTACTTTAAATTTCCTTCACACTTCAATAACTTCATCTATCGATCGTAAAGTATCATCGTTGAAATCAACATATCATTTAAAATGGGCACGAACATCATCGTTGCTACTCCAGGTTCATTCTATCCCGCATCGAAGAATTAAAGGACGAGAAGCCACCGAACAGGGGAGGAGTTCAGTTCACCGATGACGCTTGAGAAGAGATTGAAGACTGGTGAAGCTCAGACAACTTCGATATCCTAACCTATATTTCCAGCCGTCCTAAGGAAAATGATGTAAGTAGTGGGAAAGCTCTTGTGCTTAGGATGAGATGATGATCTCTGCACGGCGAAGGGGTTGGAGAAGCAAGAAAACATAGGAAGAATCATATGAATGGAGAGAGGAGCACTGAAGAAACGCTTTATCATCGCGAACCAAATCCTTATCCAACATAAAAAGGCGAGACTCACGGCCGAGTTCAGTGGAGATACAACAAACTGTCATAGAAGCTAATCCGACTTAGTCTTCACTGCTCATCACCGATATCGCTATGAATCTCCAAAAGAATGTTTCCTTATTAAGAAGATGGATGAGAGAGAAGAGATAAAAACTTTAATAGTCTATACCGAGTGTTATTCGTCTAGTGATTCTTGAAGAGTTATAAGTTTTTAAAAGTTTAGTGTTATTAGATAATGAATTTTCAATATTCAACTAAAATTTTATGTTACTGGTTTATCACTTACAAAAAGTTGTTTAACATTACTAAAAATCATGTGTTATTGATTTGAGATTTAAAAAAATCATTATAAATCTTGTGTTATTGAATAAAAATGATTTTGAAAGTCAATAAAAATCATTTATTATTTGGTTTAATATTTTTTTTTCTTTGAATTTTTCTTTTGTGAAGGGACTTCTAATAATTTTCAATATTTTACATGTTTACATGTTTAGTTGAAATTTTCAAAAAAATTCAAAGTTATTATATAAAAAAAGTATCTTTAAATCTCTAAATTTCGTCATCCTTTCCAAAACTTTCTTAATATCTAGATTTCTCAAAATCAATAAAAATTCTATAAAAATATTAATCTAATAACGGCCCTAAGATTTTGAAATTACACCCTTTTAAAACCTTATAAAAAGATATATCATATTTTTTGAAATTACACCCTTTTAAAACCTTATAAAAAGATATATCATATTTAACAAACAAAAAAAAAAAAAAAAAAAAAAGATATATCATAAACAAAATCTCTAAAAACTATATAATAAAAATAAATAATTTCAACTAGAATATCTTATTTAAATAGAAAAAAATAAAAAAAAATCATAGCATAATTAAAAAAAAAAAAATGCCTTCGAAGACTATTACGATAAATTGTACAAAGGACCTCTCCCATGTTCCTCTCCTTCTTCTTCTCGTCCTTCGCCTAACAACGACACACACACACTTCACGCTCTTTCATCTTCCTTCTCTCCTTTATTTTTTAATCTTTCTTCTTCTAACTCTTTCTCTCTTATCTCACTTGTTGCCATAGCTTCACCTTCCTTCACACGCTGTACAGCTTTAAAGGTATAAACTAGCTTCCATGGATTACAACGAATCTTTTAGATCTGTAAAATTTCGTTATCATGTTCACCATTTATCTACAAAATCAACGGATCTTTTTTTCAAAATTTCTCGATTCATTGTATCATCGTTGTTCTTCTGATTTAGATTTGTGCTCAGATCTGTTCCAAAAAAAACAACAATTAATTTCAAAATTTCATGAAACAGGTTTCGTTAATTTGTATTTGGAAGAAAAGATGAATCATTTTGCTGTTCAACCAAACGCTTTTGCTGCTGGTGGAGATTTCAGAAGCTCCGTTTCAGCTATTGAAAGAGATCAAACGATCGTCGTTTGCCCAAAACCACGTCGTTCTCGTCTCCGTAACAACAATCCTACCGTTTACGAGCATCGCCACCATCCTTCTCGATTTCTCCGTTGTTACTTCAGGTTTCAGTTCACTTTTTAAAAAATCTAAATCCACATCCTCGCCCTGATTTATTCAATCTCACTTAATCATTTGCAATTGTGGTTTTGATTGTTTCAGTCAACATCAATTGGAGTTATGTGAATCGAAAGCAGAGACTGATATCTTAGATATCATACTCACCAAGGTATGTTTTTGTTTTCTTCTCTCTTCATTCATAATGTTGTTAGGTAGTTGAGATTTGTTTATCAGAAACTTGGTTACGTTCTTGGTAGGGATCTTTAATCAATAAACCAATAAAATCAGTAATAATCGTGTACGATTCTTGATTAGAAAAACATGTGATCTTTGTTGGGTCTACCACTTAATCGAAAGCCTTAGATTATGTATGACGTCTTCGATTTAATAAGAGTGGGCCATTTCTTTAAACCTTTAGCTAAACATCAAAGGCTTGTATTTTAATATTAGTATATTCATGGATCTTATGATGTGTTTTTTGTTGTGTTGTGGTGTTAAATATAGGATGGGTATGATTCAGAACAAGTTCATAAGCAGGTATTAGACTCTCCATCCCCGTTTTTATGTGGGTCGCCACCGAGTAGAGTCGCTAACCCATTAACACAAGATGCTCGATTTCGAGATGAGATCATATCGGTTTCTTCTTCATTAATCCCGCCTCCACGGGTCTTACCACCATCATCTCCTTCAGGAGGATGTGTTAGAGGCAATTTTGGTAACAGTCCAGCAATTAGGATTGAAGGGTTCGATTGTCTTGACAGGGACAGTAGAAAATGCAGCATCCCTGCCTTGGCTTAGAGTCCCAGATTAGACCCTTAAGGATTTTTCATACATACTCAGTTAGTGCGTCGTACATATAAGGGTTAAGGATATAGAGTTGTGTGGAATCCTTTTTTTTTTTTTTTTTTTTTTTTTTTTTTTTTTTTTTTTTCAAGGAGTTGTGTGGAATCTTTTAGGGGGAAACTACGAGAGATCTATCCTTTGGAGTTTTTTTTTCAAGAGTGTAAATAGTTAAAACGGAGAAATTTTATGGGTTAAGTTGACAGATTGTAGTGTTTTGGGGTCATCTTGTAAAGTGTTAAGAAGAGAAAAATAAAAGTTAGGACCTAAATCAGAGAGAGAGATAGAAAAAGAAGGGTATTTTATATAATAGTTTTTTTTTTTCTTTTAATTGTTTTTGAGAAATTCAAATGGTATTTTGAGTTTGAATGTAGGGGAGAACATGTTTGATTCTGAAGAGATGATGTAATGAGTAAAAAAGCTGTGAACTTTAATGTGCCATGTGCTTCATAGATGTTGGAGAGTCATTAAAAATATCTGGTTGTTTAAATTATTACTTTCGTATGAAAAATTTTCACTTTTGCAGGAAAAAAATCTTGTCTTTTGTTAGAATTAGAACTCAACAAAACTAGGAAAATTATCAAACAAACCCAAATTTTAGACTTCCTAGTTTGCAATAGGATCCGTTATTTTTTCCGTAAGTGGAGTTAACTCCTTTTTTTTTTTTTTTTTTTTTTGTCACGGATGGAGTTAACTCCATATCTTAAAAGTTAGGAAAAAAATGAAAAGATCAAATATTATTTTGGAATTTTCCAATTACATATTTTAAATTCCAGTTACGTGTCTTTCAATAAGTTAAAGTGATAGTTTCAAAATGAAGTATGAAATTTAGGGGTGTTTTGACACATTAATCTCAATTATTTATTTTCAGTTACACATTCATCTTTTATATCAAAAAAAAAAAAGTTATATATTTACTGATTTGATTTTAATATCATTAATTAGATATATATTAATAAATACTTCCTCGGTTTCTTAATGTAAAGAGTTTTAGGATGTGATTTTTTTTTCAAAATATAAGACCACTTCCAATAGAAGGATGATAAAGAATCTCTTCACAAAAAATTAATAATAAAAAAAGGAAAAAAAAGAGTGAAAACACAAAACCGGTTGTTAAATAGCAATCTTAAGAACCGATTGTATAAAGAAATTTTACACCTGTCATTTTAGTAATGGTTGAACCTTTTTAGTAGATATTTTTATTTAATTAAATAGATAAAATTAATTAAAATATTAATATTCTTTAGTTAAGGAACGTCTTACGAATGTAGATGCTCTAAGGGTACTATTTTTTCTATGCAAATTTTTAATTAATTTAATAATTAAAATCATTAATATTTTGGAATACTAGTTTTTGATTGGTTGGATCATCTAATTTTTTACGCCAAAACATTAAAAATATAGAATTAATATATTTTCTTAAATATATTAAGAAACGGAGTAAATTAATCTGAATATTTTTAATTTTAATTTTAATTATTATGATTTTAAAATACTAATAAAAAATATTGTAATTTGACATAATTTACCCATTAATTATGCAATTTGATTACAGAATTACACCTAATCATAAATTGATCTATTAAAAAAATTAATATAAAATCCAATTACCACATGTCATGACACATTAGTTTCCCCTCAATACATAAAGCTAATTGTTAGCCTTGCCTTTAAAATATAAATAAATTTGGGCATTTCAATCCGAGAGTACAAAAACCATAAAAGCTACAATGAACTACGCGAAATTATAATGTAATCAAAATTCAAAACATGAATCAATGGATGCAAGACGAAGGAGAAATATGGCCACGTGTTGAACCATCAACATTCTCACACACTGACGTGGCTGGACCGTCAGGTCCACGATGGACCAAGTTAATGTTGATAAGCTCAATATCTTTGCAAGGAACAATCTCGCTACATTGTAACTTTACGGCTACTTTGCCCGTTGATGTTCCCCAAATGTTATTGAATTTCACATCTTGTATTTGAATCCGTGACAAAGACTACAATAACAAAATATCAAATTAGATCCATTAGAATCCTAAATAACAAGATAAAGAGAATAATCCTATACCTTAGAGCTGCAAGGTGGATTTGGACAGTATTGTTGATCTATGTTGATTGGGTACAAGACATCAATCATCTGGAGATTCTTGTACTGAAAATTCGAAACTAAGTTCGGTTCACCAGACATACCCCATGTCTTGATCCGTACACCATTCATCGTACCATTAAAAACAGAATCCCTAACTGCGATTCCTTGTATACTCTTCTCACCTTTAAACCTCCCAAGACTTCCAACGCTAATCCCATGACCCGGTCCACACCTAACATTGAATATATCCAAATTACTAGTCCCTGACAAGATGGCTATGCAATCATCACCAGTTCCGATATTGACATTATGGATCTTCATGTGGTTTGATGAACCTATCTTGATTCCATCGGTGTTAGGGCTATCTCCAGGAGCTATAATATTGACATTTACGATCTCAAAGTATTGGACTGCGAAGAAATTGAAGTGACCCATTTTGCTATTAATCGATTTAATGTTGTTGAGACTCGAGAATCTCACGAACTGGAACTCCATGTTCATAGGTAAGGGTCGACAATTTGAGGTTTGGCGACAATTGTTGAGTCCCCAAGAATAGTTTCCTTGTCCATCGAGAATACCACCGCCTTGAGGTTTGGCGACAATTGTTGAGTCCCCAAGAATAGTTTCCTTGTCCATCGAGAATACCACCGCCTCTTACTGTGAGATAGTCCACGTATCTAAAAACGATCCAGGTGTCTTGTTTGATGAAGTTTGGATCTTTAGGAGCTAATAAAGTTCCTTTGATGATGAAAATAATCGGATTTTTACATGGTCCGATGAAGGTTACACCACCTAAGTAGAAGGTTCCAAATGGTACGTACACATGAACTATAGAGTTACCTTTCCATTGGCACGCGTTGTTCCATGTATTTATAAACGCCTGAAAAAAACAAACCAAACAAGACATCAAACTTGTGTCAAAATATTGGTCTCTTCCTTAGGCGCATCTCGAACTCATTACATCTAACCCACACTTACCACAAGTGGTAGTATCACCAGTCCAAGAAAACTTGGGTTAAAAAGAGAGATTTTATTACCTTAGTATTGTCTGTTTTGCCATCACCACGAGCACCATAGCTTCGAACATCAAAGATCTTTCTTCCATGAACAGTGGTCGGAGTGGAAGCTGAAACGATAGTTCCCACAGCAGTTACAAACAAAATGAACATAAAACTACAAACACTAGAAACCATTTCTCTCTTTTTGTTCTTAAATTGCTTGATTTAAGATAAATAATTTTGAGAGAATGATAGTTTATTATATACTAATGGATCTCAAGAGTTAAACTAGGAAGCTTTAATTGCTGATATCTTCTTGATTCTAATTATTTATTTTGTAATTTCTTAAACATGAACAAAATATTAACAAATATGGTAAAGTTGAAAGGAAATATTATAATAATGGTAGAAAATTTCAATCAATCGACCTTATATCATGGCTTTTATATATATTCTGAACAATAATTAGAAGGAAATATTCTAATAATGGTTATGAAATTTCATAATGATTTATAATTGATTTCAATATTGATATTTCTTTCTATACATAATAATGGTTATGAAATTTCATAATGATTTATAATTGATTTCAATATTGATATTTCTTTCTATACATTAGTCGATTAATTGTCGGTCAAAATTCTCATTAATTTTTGTTCCGTACGATAAAACTATCCAAATTTTCCAATAACTTAGATTTTTTTGAGGATTAGTTACCCCAAAAAAACATATTAACATAGAAAATATCTCACGTATATAAAAAAAAAAGAAAAAAAAAAAATATATCTCACGTATTAAATATTTGAATTAAATCCATCAAACGCGTCTATAAGCCCGTTTTAATAATTAAGATCCAATTACCAATGGTATCTTATCAATTTTGAAATCCAATTGGATTTTATTTTTGAAGTATTATATGTTTAGACCAATTTGAAATCCAATTGGATTTTATTTTTGAAGTATTATATGTTTAGACCAATAAAAAAAGGTATTATATGTAAATGCTAGGTAGTTTCAATTATTTTTAGATTTATGTGGACTTAAAGTAAGTGTTTAGAAACAATTTATAGTAATTATATTTTAAATTTTACAGTATTAAAATTTTATCAGATTTTGTAATGAATTTGTTTAGATTTTTTCTTAGAAATTCTTCTTTATAAAACTTATTATATTAGATAAAAATTAATTTTGTAATATTTTTTATTAGGTTTTATTTATTAATAGGTTCTTGTGGGTTCAAAGAAATTTAAATTTTTATAAACATTTGTTAATAGTATTTGATAAAAAATATTTTTAGTGCCAAAAATATCTTATCTTATATGAAAATTAAAAAATGTTTTAAATTTATCAGACTTTATGATATTTGTTAATAGTATTTGATAAAAAATATTTTTAGTGCCAAAAATATCTTATCTTATATGAAAATTAAAAAATGTTTTAAATTTATCAGACTTTATGATGAGTTTTTAAATTAAAAATTATTATGTTAGATAAAATTTACATTTATAACTAACATATTATCAAAAAAAATAATTATATTTATTGATTAAAGAAGTTTTGAATTTATAGGAATGTATAATTTAAATTTTTATACACAATGTTTATACATGAAGGGTATCATGCAGCCACGGCCGAAACATGCTGGATAAACAATTTCCTGGACGAAGAGGTTTACATTCGCTATTTTTGCAACACATACGGATTTTACGTCATGATGGATGCATACTACCTTCCAAGCGACGCAGTTCTTATTGGACTCGAACCGCTGTGGAAGACAATTTCGGCTGCATGATTCAATTCACAAGAAAGCAAATTTGACTCGATCAAACACCCCACACCTGATAACCAATAGAACCAGCCATGAGTGCTTATACACCTTGGATGATATACGGAACACCAAAACCAACAGTTTTGTTCGAAAAAAAAAGACAAACTTCTAAAGTAATTAAAATATGTTTATAGAGGGATTTTTACCCTTTATCTTTAAATAAAAGTGGTTTATACTTAACCAGTAGATTAAAATTATCATAGTATAGAATGTATAAATTATATTACACAAAAAGAAAGAATATATAAATTAAATATTTATTAAATTTTTAGGGGTGCAAGTAAATTTTCATTACTGTAAGTGGATCGCTGATTCTCTTGAGTCTTGAGTACATCCATCCTGTTATAATCGGTGGCGGTCTCAGAATAAAAGTTTTAGAGGGTTCAAAACATGGTTGAACCTACAACCTCTCGTGTGAAAAATATGTGAACTAAACCAATTTGCCACTTAGATTTATTTTGCAGCTATATAAGACCTATAAAATTTGATATTTTAGTGGAACGTGAGTCCGTCCCTGGTTATAATCATGTTGGACCATGATAAACGTGAGTCCGTCCCTGGTTATAATCATGTTGGACCATGATAAAAAAAAAAAAAAATCATGTTGGAAATTTTTTTGAGGCAACTACATTTGAATATACAACTTATCCAAAAGAAAATCATGTTGTAAGAAAATTCTTGAAGAAAAGATAAACTAAATCTTGAAACCAGGCATTCCAACTAAAACAGGAATCCCAAGCGATTTTTTTTTTTAAGTTTAAATATAACAATTTGTAGTTACCAAAAATTGAACTTGGGTTTATTAGTTTTAATTTTACCACTAGAGTAAGAACAATTTTGTTGTTAGTGGCCAACTTTTATATATGATAGTTATATTTTCTTAAATTTGGGGTCCAAAAATCTATTAAAAATCGGGTTTAACATAAAAAATGATAGTTACCAAGAATTGAAGTTGGATTTATTGGTTTTAGAAAAAAAATCTTAATCACTAGACTAAGAATAATTTTGTTGTTAGGAGCCCAAATTATATATATAATAGTAAAAGTTTCTTAAATTTGGGACCAAAAAAATCCAGAAAAAAATCGGAGACTCTAAGCGACGGTTTGGATGGCTTGTTTTATGAGACGGGTCTGAAAAGTCTCAAACTTTCATAACTACAATTAATGATGGTCAATAATCATAGGGCAATCCTCATTTGGGATGTGGTTAATCTTCGTGGAGTTTTGAAAGTTCATCTTCTTTCTTCTATTTCACTTATATTCTCCTTCACTACCACAACTAAACCATCTTTTGTAATCTTAATGTCTTAAGGTGTCAAAGGTTAGGTTTTGGTTTTGTTGGAATGTCCGCGATCTTAATGTCCACGATTTTTTTTGTTGGAATGTTCGCGGTTTAAATAAAGCTTCACACCGTAGAGGACTAAAAAAGTGGATCAAACTTCATATGCCAATTTTTGGAAGCATAGTCGAGACTCATGTACAGAAACCTAAGCACCAGAAATTCATAAAAGCTGTTGCTACAGGGTGGGACTTCGACGCTAATTATGAATACTCAAATCTAGGTAAAATATGGATATTTTGGCATCCTAGTGTGAGAGTCACTATAATATCTAAATCTCTCCACATGATATCATGTGAGGTTCTCTTTCCAGATCAGCATGTATCATGTATCATTTCTGTTATTTATGCTGCAAATGATGAGTCAATACGAGCAGAACTTTGGAAGGAAATCACTGCATTTGCTACCAGCTCTGTTATGATGGATAAGGCCTGGTTGTTGATTGGTGATTTTTGCAGAGGAGGCATTCTTTTGTCAAAGATCTAGGCTTCAGTGGCTTAAAGAAGGCGAAAAAACACATCATATTTCCACTGAATCACCGCAGCTAGAAACCAGAGCAATCATATCCACTTCTTAATTTCAGCGGATGGTGAGAGGATAGAAACAAACACGGAACTGGGTAGGCTTTATGTGGACTATTACTCTAAACTTTTGGTCTGTCATGAAGAAGCGACTCTATTCCATCATGATGACTTAGTTTCTATGCTGCAACAAAACTATTCAGAAGAACAACTCACTGAATTTGGAAAATCATTTACTGATGTTGAAATTCATGAAGCCTTCTTCTCACTACCCAACAACAAAAGTTGTGGACCTGATGGTTTCTCGGCTGAATTCTTAAAATCTTGCTGGCATGTGGTGGTTCTTCTCACTACCCAACAACAAAAGTTGTGGACCTGATGGTTTCTCGGCTGAATTCTTAAAATCTTGCTGGCATGTGGTGGGACAAGAATGTACACGGGCAGTTGCAGAGTTCTTCGAATTTGGACAAAGCGAAGTTCCAAAAGGCATGCTCAAGGTGGACCTTTGCAAAGCTTTTGACTCCCTCAGATGGGGTTTTATAATCGCAGTTCTAAGGGCATTAGGTTTTCCCTCCAGATTCACTAATTGGATAATCCCATAATTCTCAGTGGTGATTAATGGGGCTTCTACTGGCTATTTTAAAAGCTCGCGGGGACTAAGACAAGGAGACCCGATGTCTCTTTATTTGTTTGTCTTAGCTATGAAGGTCTTTTCAACACTTCTAGAATCATTGTTCAATGCTGGTCTGATCGGATTTCATCCTAAAGCAGAAGCATTATGCCTTTCGCACCTCATGTTTGCGGACGACGTGATGATATTCTTTGATGGAGCATCAAAATCAATTCATGGGATCTCAGAAACCTTGGGTGACTTTGCATCATGGTCGGGCCTGAGAATGAACCAACAGAAAACTGAACTTTTCCACTCGGGCCTTAGCCAAGATGAAGCCATTGAACTTTTCCACTCGGGCCTTAGCCAAGATGAAGCCATTGCTATATCTAGATTTGGATACCCAATCGGCTCTACCTATAAGGTGCCTTGGTTTACCACTTATGTCTAGAAAGCTTAAGATTTCGGAATACTCTCCTCTGCTAGATAAAGTGGCTAGAAAATTCAGATTTTGGGATGTTAAGAGTCTATCGTTTGCTGGGCGTGTTTTGCTACTAAACACAGTTATCTTGGGCATAATGACCTTTTGGTGCTCAGCGTTTCTACTGCCCAAAAGTTGCATAAAAAAATAAAATCTCTTTGTGCATCTTTTTTGTGGTATGGGGATATTGATAGAAGAACCCCAACTCGAGTTGCTTGGTCAGTTGCTTGTCTACCTAAATCAGAGGGAGGGTTGGGACTGCAAAGTTATAGCCAATGGAACACAAACTTGTGCCTTAGATTGATCTAGAAGTTATTCAGTAAGCCAAACTCTCCTTGGGTACTCTGGCATAAACTTTACTCAATGAGAGACTCCTCTTTTTAGGAGGAAACAGGTAGGAACCAAGACTCTTGGCACTGGAAAAGCCTCTTAAAACTAAAATCTCTGGCTCTTAATTTTATACACTGCAAGATTGGAGATGGTCTTCACGCTAAGTTTTGGTTCGATAATTGGACACCATTTGGTGACCTTTTGAACTACATTGGTGAAGCAGAGCCTTCATTAATGAGATTACCGATCAGCTCCACGGTTTCTGAAGCATGCTCAACCAATGGGTGGAACCTACCTCAGCTTCGAACAGACAACGCACTGAACTTGATATCATACCTCACCACTATTATGGCTCCATTAAAGCAAAACAAGGACTCTTTTACATGGACAATTTGAGGTAAACACATGGCTGCCTTCTCTTCAAGTCTCACTTACAGAGACTGCGTCAACGTGCTTCAGTTGTACCATGGGGAAAGCTGATCTGGTTCAAAGGTGAATGTCCCAAACAGTCATTCATTATGTGGTTAACGAACTTGAACAGGCTACTTACCAGAGATCGCTTGCGTTCTTGGGGCATGAATATAGCAGCAACTTGTTCTTTGTGTAATAGGGGTGATGAATCGAGAGACCACTTGATGTTGAAATGTGTGTTTGTGTCTGAAATATGGAGAAAAGCATTGGATAGAATTGGTTTCACAGATCAAGACTTCAGCAATTTCTCATGGACAGAACTTCTATCATGGCTGCACCATAGTTCCGCCATAGCACCTTCGATCCTGAGGAAGACGTTAGCACAGTTAATCGTGTACGCAGTCTGGAAGCAAAGGAACAACCTCTACCATAATCAACGCATCATCCCAGCTTCAACAGTTTTCAGGGAGATCCATCGTGAAGTTCGCAACAAAATCACATCAAACCGGCACAGACGCAAGTTTACCAACTTGATGCAGCTCTGAATTTAAAATCCTACGAGTATAAACTCTATCCTTAATATCCAAACTTTTTATGTTTTAAATTTTTAATGATATTTACAATTTACCAAAAAAAAAGAAAAAATTTGGTTTTGAAGTAATTAAAGCTCCTTAGATTTAGTCATTCTCTATTAAAGAAACGCATATTCTGTTTATTTATTTTTTTCTTTACTTTATCTATACTAATTTTGCCTTTTTGTTGTCTTGTTCCTCTCTTTGTCTTGACACATCAATCTCAAATATCCTCAGCCTCTCTCTCGATTTCTACGTTCTTCCTCTCATCGCTTCTATAACGAATAAAAACTACACACTTCACTCTCTTATCGGAGCTCACGAGGTTATCCTTCAATGGATCTATGGACCCTTCAATTGAAGGAGGTTACGATCCGAAACCCTATCTTCTCATCTTCGATCCCTGGGAATTCATTGTTTTCTAGGAAAGTTGGTGACTTAGAGTTTGGGTTTCTGAAACGTAAGGTTTCTGCTTCTGCGTATCGTTCTTTAGTTGTTCGAGCTACGTCTAATAAGAAGAGTGACGATGATTCTTCTGCTTCTGGTATGTGCCTTTACGTGTTGTCCGATTGAAGGCTAAATTTACTGAATTTGATTACTTTTATTCGTTTAAATTGTTAGAAATTTGGGGAATTTAGGCATTATGATCGATCAACAACTAGTACATCGGTGCCGAATAATTGTGGGTGAAATTTGGTGTTTTATGGAATCATCATATTACAGCTTTGCTTCAATGCTTGAATTAGTCTTGAGAAAGACTTAGCTTAGTTATTGACACTATTTTA
>CM071719.1:24390569-24406381 GCA_036630335.1 Physaria fendleri | reverse complement strand
AAAAAGGAGAGACCTAGACCTCAAAAGTTGTCTGTTTACCTTTATATACCTAATATTGTTGGTGGGTCATGTGATATCTCGTCAGCTTTTCTTAGCATTAAAGATTTGTTGTTGTGATGATGATTTGTATTGATTGCTTCAGGGTACATGAGGGTTCTCTTGAACTGTGTTGCGTTTGCTGTTTGTTTCTCCAACAAAACACTTTTCTCTGTCCTCTATTTCTTCAGGTCTTGCAACTTCCTTCGTTGATTTTTTTTTCCATTAAGATTTTTCATGTTGAGTCATGGCTTTAATAATCTTTCTTGATCAATGTGGCTCTCTCTAGCTTTTGTTGTGATGCTGTGGATGGCTGGGTCGCTCGTAAATTCAACCAAGGTTCAAGAACTTCTATCTTTTTTTCTAAATTTCATTGTCATTGCATTCGTTGCTCAAAAGATTCTACCACTGACCAAGATTAGGACAGTATGTTGCTAGTATTTAACACAGTTTCAAACTTTCAATCTACCACTGACCAAGATTAGGACAGTATGTTGCTAGTATTTAACACAGTTTCAAACTTTCAATGAGTTGCTAGTATTTAACACAGTTTCAAACTTTCAATGAAATTACATCTTTCAATTGTAATTCTACAAGTCAAAACATGCATCACATGTCATTGATATGATATGTAGGAAGCTAGAACTTAACTCACTTCTCTTTCTTTTCTTTCCTCAGTTTCAACATTTGGAGCTGTTCTTGATATGGTCACAGATAGGTGAAGCTTCTTCTACATGTATGTGAGGATCAATCTACTTATCTGTGTAATAAATGCTGATATTTTTTTGGTGATCATTTTGGGTTTATAGAGTTAGCACGGCCTGTCTACTCGTGATTCTCTCTCAAATTTACAGGTGAGGATACTTCTCTGTATCTTTTCAAGTAACATCTCTGGAGGCTAGTTCTACCTTATAGAATGGATCGTCTTACTTTTTGTTTCATCTTTTAATAGGCCTAGCTTGGTCTTCCTTTCATTGCTGGCTTTAGATATTGCTAGTCACTGGCTGCAGATGTACAGGTACCCCAACTAACTCTCTCTTGTTGCCCTGTGAGCTCTTCTCTATACTTTTTAAATTTACAGTTTCTAACCGAGAACTCAATGCCTACTCGTAGTACATTTCTAGCAGGGAAGACCAGCCATAAGGATGTGAAAGACAGTACAAGCTGGCTTTTTAGACTCTACTATGGAAACCGGATATTTATGTGTTATTGCTGTGTTTCTTGCGAGGTGATTCATTCTGTCTCTTTATTACCTTAGACCCTTTCAGATAATGTCTTCTCAGATGCAATTCTTTTTAAACATGCAGGTTCTGTATATCATCCTTCTTCTCATTGCAAAGAACCAATCCGAAAATCTCCTAAATGTTAGCTTCTCTTTTCTTTCATTTAGTCTAGCTTTGATTGAATCCTTAGTCACTCAACTACTTAACATGCTTTCTCATTGCAGGTCATAGTTACCACTTTAACCCAGATTTCACCACTCTCTTTTCTCCTGGTTTCGACAATACTCGGTTGGTCGATGAAGCAGACCATTAATATCATTCAGGTAAAGCTAAAATATATACTCGGTTGGTCGATGAAGCAGACCATTAATATCATTCAGGTAAAGCTAAAATATTTTACCATATCTGCCACTACTCCCTCTACTAGAAGCTGTTTTTGATATATTTTGTATTTTTTTCAGATGAAAACAGCTGCAGATGTTTGTGTGCTGTATGATATAGAGAAGCAACACAAGCCTTGATCATCCTTTTTATGAACTCTTTTTTTACTGTGTGTTCTCTTTTCACTGTGGATGTAGATAACTTTTTTTAAAAGAGATGAAAATCATAATCTTGATCAGAGTCATTTATACCTTGTGAAATAATTTTGTTTGTACATATGATATAATCTATGTGTATGTTTTTTCCCCCCCAGTTTTTTCATGCAGAGTTGAGTAAAGTATGGACACGTCAGCATTATCTTGTTCCCAAAACGTAAGGTCGAGACTCAGATAAAACACAAGAATCAGTTCTTGTCACTCTTATGAACCACACCAAACAAAAAATGTGGATAATGATCATGCAAAATCGTCCGTTGGATCTTCTTTTCGATTTCAAACCACATAAATTCTTAAGAGACTCAGTTTTTTAAAGGCATGACCTTCTCTGTTTCCCAATTCTCTCCACAATAACTTAACTTGGAGCTTTCTCTATTCTCTGCCATGGCGAAACCAGTGTCTATTGAAGTGTATAACCCGAATGGGAAATACAGAGTTGTCAGCACAAAACCGATGCCTGGTACTCGCTGGATCAACCTCTTGGTAGACCAAGGTTGTCGCGTTGAGGTAATGATTCTTCCTTGTTTCTAAGCATCAAGAATATTACAATTTCAATGAGTTCAGACTTAAAGTTTGTAGCTTTTTGAGTTAACAGNATGACATGATGATGATGAAAAGAGATAAAGATGAAAGCGTCTGTTTTCTGAATTTTGGTTTTGTGATATAGTTGACAGAAGATTGGGGAGAGACTCTGTTTTCAGCTCTGAGCAAAGCCGGAGGGAAAGCTTTCAGTAACATGGCTTGGGGAGAGACTCTGTTTTCAGCTCTGAGCAAAGCCGGAGGGAAAGCTTTCAGTAACATGGCTGTTGGTTACAACAACGTCGATGTTGAAGCTGCCAATAAGTATGGAATCGCTGTTGGTAACACTCCGGTAATAGATTGAGAACTGTCCTAAAATACAACATATGACAAGTTTTTTTTGAGGATTTTGGTGGTAAAGATGATGATGAGTGTGTTGTTTGTTTGAGTTGGATAGGGGGTGTTGACAGAGACAACAGCTGAACTAGCTGCTTCTCTTTCTTTGGCTGCTGCAAGAAGAATTGTTGAAGCCGACGAATTCATGAGAGGTGGCTTGTACGAGGGATGGCTTCCTCATCTGTAAGATCACTGCACTGCACTATTTTCAAATCAAGAAGATTGTTTTAGTTTAGGTTCTCGGAGTGTTGTTAATCTCCTTGTTTTTAAATATTTGGTAGATTTGTGGGTAACTTACTTAAAGGACAGACCGTGGGAGTTATTGGGGCTGGACGTATTGGATCTGCTTATGCTAGAATGATGGTATATAGCCTCTTGATCTACATTTTGTACACAACAAGGAAAAAGCTTCTTTTTGTTGACCTCTTGGATTCAAAATAGGTTGAAGGGTTCAAGATGAACTTAATCTATTTTGATCTTTACCAATCCACTCGTCTTGAGAAGTTTGTGACAGGTGTGTATAGTATCTAACAATACTCTAAATTCTCTTTTCTTACTTCTTTATTATGTTGAAGTTTATATAATGGCACATTGGCAGCTTATGGACAATTCTTGAAAGCAAAACAACCTGTTACGTGGAAACGAGCTTCGTCCATGGAGGAGGTTCTGCGCGAGGCCGATCTGGTAAACGGAATCAGCAGAGCCACAAACTGTTAACATTTTGTAGTGTTAATCTCTTTAGCTAGAAACTGAACTGGTTTTGTTCTGAAACAGATAAGTCTTCACCCTGTTTTGGACAAAACTACTTACCATCTTGTCAACAAGGAGAGGCTTGCCATGATGAAGAAGGTGTTTCCATTTGATCCCTTCTTATCGATGGTGTCAAGTTGATCTTGTTCTAATGGAATTTAAAATGTTTTAGGAAGCAATCCTTGTGAACTGCAGTAGAGGTCCTGTGATTGATGAGGTAGCTTTGGTTGAACATCTTAGAGAGAACCCAATGTTCCGAGTTGGTCTCGATGTGTTTGAGGTACTGCCTGCCATATACTATATGATCAACCCAAAACATGAAACTTTTATCTCTGAGGGGCTTAACAAGTTACATTGTTTCAGGAAGAGCCTTTCATGAAACCAGGACTTGCTGATATGAAAAACGCCATTGTTGTTCCTCACATTGCTTCTGCTTCCAAGGTAACAAAACTGAAACGTTTCTTTTGTGTCTAAATAAGATTATTAACAAAACTGACTCGATTTCTTCTGATGATGACGACGATGATGACAGTGGACTCGTGAAGGAATGGCTACACTTGCAGCACTCAACGTCCTTGTATGCATTATCTTTTTCTTTATATAAGATTCAAAATGACTAAACTCTAATCATCTTCTTCTTCTGAAAATGTTATGACAGGGGAGGATCAAAGGTTACCCGATTTGGAGTGACCCGAACCGAGTAGACCCATTCTTGAACGAAACTGCTTCACCTCCCAATGCTAGTCCAAGCATTGTCAACTCAAAGGCCTTAGGTACTAACTACACTTAGACTCAAGCCTCAAGTTTTTCAATTGATGTTTGCAGTTAACAAAAGATTACATATATACAAAACAAAAGAACCATTATATTGTCTGTTTTCAGGATTGCCGGTTTCGAAGCTATGAGTTTGAGTATGAAGAAGATGAAGTTGTGTTTATGTAATGTATATGCTACAAACATGTTGGATCCTAAATCACTCTTTTAGAGTATGAAGAAGATGAAGTTGTGTTTATGTAATGTATATGCTACAAACATGTTGGATCCTAAATCACTCTTTTAAAAGTGTTATATTGATGACAAGTCTTCTATATATTATTATTCACTTCGTTTATTCCATAAATTTGTTAAAGAGTATATGATCACATAATTTGCCTACATATTAGTCTAATGTGATGATTTTGACACCGAGAGCTAAAGAGTATATGATCACATAATTTGCCTACATATTAGTCTAATGTGATGATTTTGACACCGAGAGCAATAACGGGAAGGGAAGGGATGAGAAAAAAGACATTATAAAGTGATATTAATCTCATGCCAAAAAAGAAATAAATATTAATCTTATTTTATAAACTTAATTCCTAAATCTAAATTTAAATCAAATTATAAATAGTAAAATCATTCACAATATTAGCATCTATATTGGTTTTGTTTTTTTGTTTTTGAGATTATGTTTTATTTGTTTTAATATATGTTTGAGAAGTACTAATATATGTTTTATTTGTTTTAAGTTATTTTGCTTTTCAATATTATTAAATCGATATTGAAATCGATAATTTAATTTGTTAAATAAAACTAATTCTAGCAATTTTGAATTCATGATACTTCTTTAGATTAACTAAAGTTGAATATAATTTTGTGAATTATTTGAAAAATTAAAATAAAATACTGATATATGTATTTTCTTATATATTTTTTATTTTATTTTGGTCAAGTCTAAAGAAACATTTACCAGTTTACCTTGTGAATTTGTGATTAACATATATACAGTTATTTTTATTTTTTTTATGTAGGATGCTTTTCTGATTTTTTATATTAGTCATATATATTTTTATTATTTTTATTTTTTTTATGTAGGATGCTTTTCTGATTTTTTATATTAGTCATATACATATTTATATATAAACACTAGTTTCCAAAAACGTTTAGTTTTGTTTTAAGTATAAGATCTATTAACCAGCACACAACTTTTGTATATTTTATTCTTTTGTAGTTAGATGAAGAATACTATTATTTTTGTGGCCATGAATTCATTAAGCTTACAGAATTACTACAACACAATCAAAGGCCAGTGAGAATCAAAGGCCTAGCACAAAAGAAAACAATCCTAATAGACTAATATCCTAATAGACTAATAACAATGGCAAGAGAGTAAGAACACTCCTTGAAAACATTAAAAGAGTGAGATTAAACTAAGTCCTAAATTTGTATGAGCAAGGCTTTATCTTACAAAGTGTTCAGGTTCTCTCAGTAGATTTCTTCTTGTTGATCTCTGACATTAGTCTAAGAAACGAAGCTAGTTTAATCTTTGCTTTAGCCACTTCTTCTTGTGATTGGAGATACTCAGCTGAAGTACAGGTTAAAGAACAGAGAGAGCAGTAGAAGTTTCCATCATCATCGTAAGAAGGTGGTGAATCCAAACATTTTTGATGAACCATAACTTCACAGCCATCACCAGAACAAAACAACAGTTTCCCACTTACTTTGCAGTGAATGCATCTGTATACTTTCTCAGGGGGACTTGCATTTTGAAGTTCCTCGTTTTGTCTTTCGAGTAACTCATGGGATCTAATAATCTCTTCAGTCCCATCGCCAAGGTTGCGACAAAACGATTCCGCACCTTCTGTTCTCTCCATAAGATCTGGTTCAGCCATTGGAGGAGTAAGTCGTTCAGTCTCTATGCCATCACTTCTCACAGTCTCTTCATCATCACAAGGTGACATTTGGGTATCCTTCTCATAGGATCTACTAATCTCTTCAGTCCCATCAACAAGGTCGCGATAAAATGATTGCCCGCCTTCTGTTCTACCCATAAGATCTGGTTCAGCCATTGAAGTAGAAGGAGTAAGGCGTTCAAGCCATTGAAGTAGAAGGAGTAAGGCGTTCAGTCTCTATGCCACTACTTCTCAGAGTCTCTTCATCATCACAAGGCGATAATACTTGGGTGTCCTTCTCATGGGATGATGGTTCAATCATCTGATCAAAACAAAGCAAATGTATAAACCTAAAACCTTTAAAGCCTTATAGCAGATCACCTAAAAGGGAACTTTCAAGTACCAGTTCCAAAACGCATTTGGGCAAACAAAGAAGCTTGCTTTTGATAAAGGGTAGAAGATTCCACTTCGATAGTCCCGGTGCACCTGGTTTCAGTTCCGATAAAGGTATCTAGCAAACAAAGAACCAAGCAATCTAAGTAGAAAATATCAAGAAACCACATGACATAGAAAATAAAGAATAAATCAGTCATGTACCTCATCCAAAATACATTGAAGTACATATTCACAGGTCTCAGATGAATCAAACTCAACCTTTGAGTTAGCATCAGAAGCAACATCAGAATCAAACAAAGAAGCCAAGCATCTGAAAGCTACCATCTCATTTGTATGTTCACCCAAATAATCTGGAAGCTCAGGAGCCATTTCAAAGACATCATTTGTATGTTCACCCAAATAATCTGGAAGCTCAGGAGCCATTTCAAAGACATCTGCAAGTGAAAAAAAAAAATAATGAATCTCAAGAAATTGAGATTCCAAAATCCAAAAAAACAAACTAAAACTAAAACAAAATTTAAATTACCATGCAACATCCAAAGCTCAGTTTTGAATTTGGCAAAGTACTCGATGATCAAAATCCAGTTATCAATGTCTAAATTCCCAGTCACAAATCGATCACATAAACTGTCAGATTTCGGAGACTCCATCGTCGATAACTGTTGATGGCGACCCAACATTGGTCAGATGTCAGATTTCGGAGACTCCATCGTCGATAACTGTTGATGGCGACCCAACATTGATAAGATATTCACAAATCGATAGATTCTCCGAAAAATGTTATTCTCTTAACGAACCCTAGATTTATCATTTCAGATTTTTTTTGACAAAACTGAAACATACAGTACCTATTTTCAACGGAGAAGCTGAATAGAGGAGAGACAAGAGTAGATACGTGGAGGAGAAATGAGACCGTGAAATTGTAGAAGGCTAAAGCACTGTGAGAAATTTGCAGTACCACTATTAAGCTTGAGAGGAAGATGAGAGTTTCCCCAAAAGACCCAGCAAAGCCCAAGTGCAAGCCGAAACCCAAATCCGGGCCCAAACTTCCAAAATTTGGTCTTAATGTCTTATAATAAAACATTAAAAAAAAAAACAAATGTATTTAAAGTTTGTCTTTTTTACCGTTTCATAATTATTTTACAAAATTTCTAATTCGTAAATGATTATGCTGATCTATGTTTTAATATTTTTCTAATACACAAGTCAAATTCATGATTAACAATGGAAGAATCAAAAAAGACACATTAATATTATATGAAGAAATTAATTAAATCTATTATCATATATTTTGGCATCTTGTCTTGGATATTAGTACAGAGCATCTCCTTTGGAAAAGAATTGGGCATATTTCGTAGTTTAACCTATCATTTCTTTATTTATTTGATGCCCTACAATTACGTATAATTGGGAATAATTAGTTCAACTTCAATGAAAATAATATAACTTTAAAAAGAAAAAATATTTGTAGTCTTGTATGTAACGTTTTAGGACCACTGTAATAATAATCACTGCATAAGCTTCTTTATTTTTTTTTAAAAACACATGTAGTAGTTCATTGAATATGGAAACTAGTTTTTAAATTACATTGATGTAAAATAAAAACACATGTAGTAGTTCATTGAATATGGAAACTAGTTTTTAAATTACATTGATGTAAAATAAAACCATCTATAGTACATTGGTGAATTCATCTCCAATAAAGATTCTGCCTACTAGTCTATAACTTAAATAATACTTTTATTTATCGTGAATTCATCTCCAATAAAGATTCTGCCTACTAGTCTATAACTTAAATAATACTTTTATTTATCCAAAAAAAACTGATTTAAAGAAGAAAATTAACACTAAAATATGCTTCTACCCTAGCTTATTCCTTAGTTCAAAAGGTTTTCAATTATTGTTGAAGTGAATTTAATATTTAAGCACTACATGATAAGTGCATGGGCTATATAAATATGATAGATCACACATACAAAGTATAGAAGAAAAAAACACAACACTAAAATGGGGACAATGGAGATTGTTCTTAATTCACTTCCTATGAGTGGTGGAGATGGCCCCAACAGCTACTCTAAGAATTCTCATTTTCAGGTTTTTTTTCTTTGTTTCTTATAGTATCTCAAACTTAAATCTTCAAGACAAGAAAGTTAAATATACTTATGGATTAATAATCAAAATAATTATACTCAAAACATAACAAATAAAATAAAAGTAATACAAATAAAACTTAAGGAAAATATATAAATTTGACAATTAACGTATTATTAATATGAATTTCACAATTACTATATGTACAAGTGACTTTTATTCCTTTAAAAAATATGCAAACAAATTTTCTTTGCAGAAAAATTAGTAATATGCCAACATTTGTGATTATTTTGTGGATACTTTAGTCAGTTAAAATATATAAGTTAAAGTACAAGATAGTTTAATAATATCATCAGTAGATTTTTAAATAAACACATTACTTGGTTGGCTATTGGGATCATTTGGAAGCCCATGCCTTCAGATGAAGAACTTATAAGTTGACTTCATTTCATGATGTTTTCTTACTCTAAATTAGTAATTTTGGTTGCTTAAATATGTACTAAATCAATTTGATTATTTTGTGGATACTTTAGTCAGTTAAAATATATAAGTTAAAGTACAAGATAGTTTAATAATATCATCAGTAGATTTTTAAATAAACACATTACTTGGTTGGCTATTGGGATCATTTGGAAGCCCATGCCTTCAGATGAAGAACTTATAAGTTGACTTCATTTCATGATGTTTTCTTACTCTAAATTAGTAATTTTGGTTGCTTAAATATGTACTAAATCAATTTTTTAAGACAACAACTTAAAAATACTCAAAACTCATCGAGCCACACAAAAAAACACCGAGGATTAGATCACTGTGTGGCTTAATTGTCTGACCAAAAGCTAAAATCATAAACTTGAATACAAAAAATAATCTTTGACTCATTTTGGTGTGTCCACAGAGAAGAACAACAAGTTTATTGAAAGAGACAATAGACAAATTGATATTAGAGAAACTCGATGCAAAAACCCTAATTTCTGTTTCCAACACTTTCCGTATAGCCGATCTTGGTTGTGCAACTGGTCCAAACACATTCTTTCTCATCAATGACATCATCATATCCATTAAAACCACCTTAACAAACTCAAACTCATCCACAAAACCAGAGTTTCTTGTTTACTTCAACGACCTTCCTAAAAACGACTTCAACACTCTCTTCACTTCTATCCCTCAAGAAAAGAGTTATTTCGCGGTTGGTGTTCCAGGATCTTTCTATGGCCGTGTTCTTCCTCAATCCTCAGTTCATATGGTAGTGACTGTTGGAGCTACACATTGGTTAAGTAGTGTTCCAAAGGAGGTGGTGGATAAAACCTCCAAGGCGTGGAATAAAGGTAAGGTTCATTACTCAAATGGTGAGGAGGAAGTTGAGAAGGCTTATAGAGATCAGTTTGGTCTTCACTTCTATCCCTCAAGAAAAGAGTTATTTCGCGGTTGGTGTTCCAGGATCTTTCTATGGCCGTGTTCTTCCTCAATCCTCAGTTCATATGGTAGTGACTGTTGGAGCTACACATTGGTTAAGTAGTGTTCCAAAGGAGGTGGTGGATAAAACCTCCAAGGCGTGGAATAAAGGTAAGGTTCATTACTCAAATGGTGAGGAGGAAGTTGAGAAGGCTTATAGAGATCAGTTTGGTCGGGACATGGAGATGTTTTTGGATGCTAGGGCTAAAGAAATAGTGAGTGGAGGTCTTTTAGTTGTTGGAATGTGTGGGATTCCTAAAGACATGCCTTTCTCCAATCTTGCTGATAGTTTTATGTATACGTCCATGGCTGATGTTCTCATTCAAATGAAATCCGAGGTAATTCTTCGTATTCTCTACAAATTAAATTTCAAACATGTGGAAACTATAAACAAGATTCATTTAGTACTGTAAATGTATAAATACATGGGGCAAAAGAACCATCCAAAACCAATCCAATCTTGCTGATAGTTTTATGTATACGTCCATGGCTGATGTTCTCATTCAAATGAAATCCGAGGTAATTCTTCGTATTCTCTACAAATTAAATTTCAAACATGTGGAAACTATAAACAAGATTCATTTAGTACTGTAAATGTATAAATACATGGGGCAAAAGAACCATCCAAAACCAAATTGGAGCCGATTAGTACCTAAAATGTTTAATAAACTTGTATTTATAAGTATTTTAATTATATTTTATTATAATACTAAGTGTCACAATATTAGATTTCTAAAATATTTTGGTTATATTGGTTACATTTTTATGTGTTTTTGGATATGTTAATTATTTTTGATCAAAATAGAATGAAACTAATTTTTATTTGGTCGCAAATTGATTAAAAAAATCGGTTAATTTTAGTTTTGTTTGGGTAGCTTGGTTATCAAAGTAGCCATTTGGAAGCAATATCTGATTAGAACCGAAAATTTTAGCTAATTCAGATAATATCTAAACAAAACTGAACCGAACCGATATGAAATCCAACCGAATCAAATCAAAGTTTCTTTGGCTCCTTAATGATACCTAAAATAAGAAACCTAAAAGAACCGAACCAAATGCCCATGTGGTATTAGTTTTTTGATCAACGGTCTAATAACTTTAATTCCCTCTTTAATATCTTAAAATGTGGAGTTTAAACCCTCAAAAGTGATTATAATTTTGCATTTTCTTATTTTTTTTAATATGATACTCATAACATGTATTAAAAAAAAAATGAGACCTAATTACACTAATCTCTCTAGTTTGTATTAAATGATGGGTTTGCTGAACTTAGTGAGACTGGCATGTAGGGTTTGATCACGGAAGAGCAAGTTGATACATTCAACATACCTATCTACTCAGCATCGCCAGAGGAGGTAACACTCTTGGTAGAGAAAAATGGAAGCTTCAATGTGGAATTGATGGAGCTGATGGACCCTACGGCCTGGCTCAAACGGCCAATGAACGTGGAGGATGTGAAGCAATGGATGGTTTGTATAAAAGCCACAATGGGATCTCTCTTTATTAACCATTTTGGTGACCATTTACTCGACGATGTCTTTGACCGTCTTACCTCAAAACTTGTTGGACTTACTGATAAGATTGAATCTAGTTACCGTGAAAAGACCATGTTGCTCTTTGCGTTGAAACGAAAATGATTTATTTAATTCTTAAGTTAAAGTGCTTGACGAAAAAAACAACTAAAGTATAATCTTTTTTTTTTTGGACGAAACTAAAGTATAATCTTTATTTTAATTTACATACCAAAAAAACATGAAAAATTTGGTAGCTTTTGGAAAAGAGAAATTTATATTGTTTTGGAATCAAATTAGTAAAAATCCAATTAAGGAGAAATTTAGATATTGTTATTTTTGACCATGCGAAATTAAGTAAATTAGACCAAATACCATTAAAAAAAAGCTCATTTGACAAAATACCATGTTTTATAAATTTGATATAGAACTTACAATTTCTTTTAAAGTTTTGACAGTTTTATTAACAAAATTATATGGTTCACAATTCGCATTTTATCGTTTAGATGAAATTGCGAACTTTATCAAAGTTTTCAGGAATTGTAGTATTCGTTATGCTATTTCATCAAAGTTTTTTTAAAACATGGTATTTCTTACAATAACCTCAACGAAATTGATGTATGACCATACGAAATTGATGTAACAACGGTTATACGTTTAATAAATATCGACTAAATAATTAGGTAGGAGATCCAAAATAACTAATCATCTAGAGAGTGGTTGTAATATATATATATATATTTACCAAAAAAGTAATATATATATATATAGAGTAACAAATATATATTTATGAAATATGTGTTAGTATCTATATATTTATAATTGTTAAAACATACTTTTTGTAACTGTCTAATATGTCTTCCATTAGGAGTCCAAGGCTCACACGTCTGTAATATTGTGTCCCATGTTAGATTCAAAGTCGACATTTTATAATTTATGAATGCCAACATAATTGTTAATACATGGTCCCATGGCTAGAACAATAGTGTAGTGGTCCACAATATATTTATAGTTGACTATATTGTATATATCATTCTTAATATTCTGTATTGTATATATATATTTATATATATATAATTAGTAAAAGCAGAAGCAAAAAGAATAATTGTGCATCATATTTGATTAAACAAATAATGTAAGTATTGATATTGGTTGACAATGAAGAGATAAATAGCCACTGGGTGAAATATAAGGACAATTATACTTTTTGTAACTGTCTAATATGTCTTCCATTAGGAGTCCAAGGCTCACACGTCTGTAATATTGTGTCCCATGTTAGATTCAAAGTCGACATTTTATAATTTATGAATGCCAACATAATTGTTAATACATGGTCCCATGGCTAGAACAATAGTGTAGTGGTCCACAATATATTTATAGTTGACTATATTGTATATATCATTCTTAATATTCTGTATTGTATATATATATTTATATATATATAATTAGTAAAAGCAGAAGCAAAAAGAATAATTGTGCATCATATTTGATTAAACAAATAATGTAAGTATTGATATTGGTTGACAATGAAGAGATAAATAGCCACTGGGTGAAATATAAGGACAATTATTTTATTTTATTTTTGTCAGGAATAAGGACAATTATATTGTTGCTTCCAAAGGTATTAAAAGTATTCTAAGTATTTTTCACTTAAGAAAAAAAAAATTAGCACTAAGTTTTTAATTAATAATATTCTACTTGTATAGACCATAAACGATTATCACATAACTTTAGGTCAGTTTTAGGTGAATGATTTAATTTTGGGTGTAAATTACAAACACTACTTTAAGGATCTTAATGGTTAGTAGGTACGTTGCGGATTGGACCAACGTTGGAGTAGTCCAAAAATATTTCACCATTCACGAAATCAAATAATCCGTACTATTTTGAATTTAAAAGTTGTACCAGTCCGATTTAAGACACACTTCTCTATATCATAAGATTTAATCTGCTGGTCCGACTTTTACGATACACATCAATCTAACTCCATACCATTTGGACTACATATCACACTTCAATCCGGATATGCTGAGATACATAATATGCAGCATACTGTAATCTGTAATCCAAAGTGATACAGACAAAATGTGAATCTGATTCATCCGATCTGCAACGAACCTATCAATCATTGAGACCCTACATATGGTTGTTCTGTTTTGCATAATGGTAGATTTTATTTGAAATGAAAGAAGTAAATAAACACAACAAGGAGCAAGACATCAAAGAGAAGACATACATTAACAAATAACAAGCTCCAAGTGTTAATTTTAAAAGTAAGTTGGTTCAATTTCTAATAAGTCACAATTTTTGCACCAATTATAAAGTGTAAAATATATTTATTTTCATCTGAATTATGCATAACAATAGACATGTAGCCTCATAGGCCTATATTACACTTATTATTGGGTCAACTTTGACTAATATGTATGACATCTTTTTGCCTCATAGGCCTATATTACACTTATTATTGGGTCAACTTTGACTAATATGTATGACATCTTTTTTAACAAATATACATTCAAATACATTTGTGATTTGTCCGTTTTAAGGATTCTTGTCCCCATTAATCACGTCAGATAAAAAGAATTAAAAAAAAAACATTTAAACAAAAATTAAGACTAATATATAAAACGTTTTCCGTAGAAATATATACTATTTTTTTTTTTTGGTCAAAAAATATATACTATAATAATGACTATATATGACATATATTTTAAAAATTGATATGATATATCTTTAGGAATTTGAAATTTTTTGTAAGTTGTAAATTTTATAACATAAAAGCGATGGATATATAAATTGTGCATATTGTCCTATATCTTTTTCAGATGTATGATCGTCTTCACATACATCATTGATATAGTTTACATTAATAATTGAAAACAATAATTTTTAAAGCAATAGTAGTTTATATGTAAGTGACATATTTTTTTTTGGTAACCCAGTATCCAGACCACTTAATGTGGACTGATTAGTCCACCGGACTCGTGTACTTGTCCACGCCCAAGGATTTTAAGTCTCCACTTAAGGGCCCTTTGGACTAGTGATCTGGTGGTAGCTAGATCGCTTGTTATTAGACTACCAGATAAACTGTTTGAACCTGAATGGTGGTAGCCATCCAGGCCCAAGCCCAGACTTCCCGAAGGCCCAAGCCCAGACTTCCCGAGAAATCGCGAATAAAGTTCGCATCGGACGGGAATCGAACCCGGATGGTGGTTGCCATCCGGATCTGGTCTTTACCGATGTGCCACGATCGCTCGGGCATGTAAGTGTAATGTAAGTGACATATGAGCTTACACAATTTTCTAATTAGAAAGTGACCTAGATTCTAGGGTAGTAGGGTGTGGTACATGAACATAACTTAAATGTTTCGTGTTAAAGTCATATATATATATTAATTGCTTATAGTTTCATAAATATACATTAAGAAACCCTAATTCTCATTAATCTGCTCACGTTAAAGCACATGCACATAGTACACCAACCACATTTTATACTCTTTTGCGTAGCAAAGGTTTAATTTCTATCATTAATTAGTAATTCAGAACTTCAATATTCTTCAATTCGTACTATATATGCAAAACATTTTCATAGAAAATGTATACTTAATTTGATAATTTGGATGCAAGTCCATATCTGTTAAATTAGATTTAAAATATGACTTATAATTAGTGTGGCCTAAAACTATACTTAGATCTCCTGGCCCGGCCCGTGGCATAA
This sequence comes from Physaria fendleri, assembly GCA_036630335.1. Taxonomy (NCBI): domain Eukaryota; kingdom Viridiplantae; phylum Streptophyta; class Magnoliopsida; order Brassicales; family Brassicaceae; genus Physaria; species Physaria fendleri. The sequence goes on along the minus strand of CM071719.1, from coordinate 24,391,037 downwards.
GCCACATAAGCCATCGTTTAGGGTCTCCGAATCTTTTAGAAGTTTTGGGGTCTCAAATTTTGAAAATTTCTAATATCTATAAGATTTAGTTTTTGTAACGAAAACAACAATTATGATTGTATCCCAATTGTAAGAGTATAATACATACAATTAAAAGGTCTCAGTTCGATTCCATCCTAATATATGGATCTGGTTTTTTTTTTTTCTTAAAGGGTTCAAAAAATTTCGGTTTTCGGTTTTCTCGAACATGTATGTCCCTTAGTCTTCGCGATGAACCATGCGGTCCCAACACTATTGGCAATAATACAAAAGTGTCTCAATCCCTGAATTTATATTGTCCAAAAATGTTGGGTTTTTTTTTGTCAAACAAAATATTATTTTTTTTTTTTGTCAATAATGCTATTTTCGATGTTTTTTTTTCAATGAGCTCAAGTTTTGAGTTCATGATAAGTATTATTTTTATGTCTA
>CM071719.1:24356974-24371686 GCA_036630335.1 Physaria fendleri | reverse complement strand
AGTCAACACATGATGAAGACTTTCTTAAATGACCTTCCCGTGATCAATCTAGTACCTCCGGGGATTCGAACCCTTGAAGGCCTTATCTCATATTTTCGCGATAGATCTACAGATCTAGGGTTTTAAACCCTTAGGGACAGAACCCTATTCCCCCTACAGGAGAGTATGATTTGCTCATAGGGTCTCAGCCTTAGAGGAGCATCTCCTCAAATCGCTATGGGATTTCCCTAAGACTACTAAAACTAAGAACTTTAAGAAGAACAACCTTTTATTACTTTTCTTCGAATTTGAGTTGTTGTTTACAATGAGTCTGAGAGCCTCTATTTATAGGATCAGAGGGAGTTCGAGATTCTTCCTAGGGTTTCGAGCGGCAGACCGAATTTAATATAATTTGCTCGGGCTCTTACAGAATATGCTAATTCTAGAAGGTTTCTCGTGCTTATCTTTGTTTACAATGAGTCTGAGAGCCTCTATTTATAGGATCAGAGGGAGTTCGAGATTCTTCCTAGGGTTTCGAGCGGCAGACCGAATTTAATATAATTTGCTCGGGCTCTTACAGAATATGCTAATTCTAGAAGGTTTCTCGTGCTTATCTACTTAGGGCGAAAATGTACGCCCTAACCCTAGCTTCCCATAAACTGCCTCAAGGGAGCCCGACTGAATCATTATAAAAACAGTCGAGCTCTAGTCTTCTGGAAGCTTTTTGCCTTGATCTGCAAGTTAAGCAGTTGAATCTTCAGAATTAGCCTGAGCCCGAGCGTTGTATGGGCGCCCGACCGAATCCTCGGAAACTTCTCGAAATCTTCAGAAATCTCTAATCTTGCAAATCCCTATGGGATTTCCCTAAGACTACTAAAACTAAGAACTTTAAGAAAGACAACCTTTTATTAATTTTCTTCGAATTTGAGTTGTTGTTTACAATGAGTCCGAGAGCCTCTATTTATAGGATCAGAGGGAGTTCGAGATTCTTCCTAGGGTTTCAAGCGCCCGACCGAATTTAATATAATTCTTAATATAATTCGCTCGGGCTCTTACAGAATATGCTAATTCTAGAAGGATCTCGTGCTTATCTTCTTAGGGCGAACATGTACGCCCTAACCCTAGCTTCCCACAAACCGCCTCAAAGGAGCCCGACCGAATTAATATCAAAACAGTCGGGCCCTAGTCTTTTGGAAGCTTTTTGTCTTGATCTGCAAGTTAAGCAGTTGAATCTTCGGAATTAGCTTGACGTGCTTATCTTCTTAGGGCGAACATGTACGCCCTAACCCTAGCTTCCCACAAACCGCCTCAAAGGAGCCCGACCGAATTAATATCAAAACAGTCGGGCCCTAGTCTTTTGGAAGCTTTTTGTCTTGATCTGCAAGTTAAGCAGTTGAATCTTCGGAATTAGCTTGAGCCTGAGCGTTGCAGGAGCGCTCGACCGAATCCTTGGAAACTTCTAGAAATCTTCAGAAATCTCTAATCTTGGTTGCTTCAGTGCACTTAAGCCTCCGAATGCATCCATAGTCCCGCACTTAAGCCTCCGAATGCATCCATAGTCCTTTGAAACGCTTGATTTCTGCTCTGTCCTTCCTTTTGGTATATCGGTCTCAGAACTCATTTTTAACCTGAAAATTTATAAAAGAAAACTAAAAGAAATAAAACTAGAACTCATTTTTAACCTGAAAATTTATAAAAGAAAACTAAAAGAAATAAAACTATCCTAAAAAACACCGAAAAACTAGCTAAAAACTGGACAAATATTGGTATATCAACTCCAAAACTATCCTAAAAAACACCGAAAAACTAGCTAAAAACTGGACAAATATTGGTATATCAACTCCACATTCCAGTTCATACAAATTCGAACAAAAGTACCCTGAAAGGTTTGTTCACTGTGGAGATCCACTGCTATCACGTCTCCAGATCCTTGTTCCCTCCCAATGGACATCACAATACGATGGAACGGGATTCCTCGAACTTGAATCCAGAAAGGTATGAAGTTTATGATAGCCGGATTGAAATGAGGAAGCCATCTATGGAGAACTTCATTTTGTGTGATCTCTTCCATTAGAATATTGAAGCGATTGCCTGTAAGATGGAGAGGTGATCATTCAGGAATTTGTTGTACATCGCATGACGAACAGTTGGAGAAGAAGCATTGAGAAACTCGGTAAGAGAATTTGAAGCCCCTCCATCCACTCGTTGGTGCGCTTCTTTGACAGAGATGTTTTCTTCAGTCTGATGTGGTGGAGAGACATCTTCCACTGGATCGTTGACTTTTGAAGGGCCAGCACCCTTATCACCAAAAGAAGGATCATCATCATCATCACTTGAATCTACATCATCGGAATTCACCGCCGATTGCACACAAGTCCCAGTCTCATGTGAAAGTATTCCACAAGTTTCATAGAAGCGACGCAATTTTTCATACTTGAAACGAATTGTTGTGTACTCACCCGAGGCAAATTGAAACACCCGTTAAACTCCAGAGGGTACTCCACATTCCAGTTCATACAAATTCGAACAAAAGTACCCTGAAAGGTTTGTTCATTTTGGAGATCCACTGCTAAAACGTCTCCAGATCCTTGTTCCCTCCCAATGGACATCACAATACGCTCATCAATGAGATGGAATGGGATTCCTCGAACTTGAATCCAGAAAGGTATGATTTTCATGATAGCCGGATTGAAATGAGGAAGCCATCGATGGAGAACCAGCATTCTCTCGTTGAAGGTCCATGGTCCATGTCGCAGAACATTCGCCATTGATGCTTCATCTGGAAAAATGAACTAAAAGCGACGTCCCTCAAACACTCTCCCATGAACCGATATTTCCAGATTCCACGTACGGAGCATAAATTTCACCAAAGATTGGATGTGTTGTTTCTGAGGAACAAGAACTCATCCAATGATAATGAATTTGTTCTTTTCCTCTATTGATGCCACAAGAGATCCAGAGATCGGCACTGGTGCTTTGTTTTTCCCCAAGGAGAGTTCTTTCATCTTGTCTTTAAGCGTATTCGACATAGACTGGCTTAAACAGATTAAGTGAGATACGAAAGGAGAAAATGGATGAAGAGGAGCGGACCGCGTAAATTGAAGATGATAGTTATATAGACACGAATCAGTTATTGGTATAGCAGTTATCTTCAATACCTGTCGGTAAATTGACCAAGTGTCATAACTGTCGATAAATTGACCAAGTGTCATAACACATCGAAATCCTAAAAAACATGGCACCGTAGCAAATATTCCCTTCCTTTGTCACGTTAGGTTATCAAAACCTCACGGCTAGAGGTTAGAGAGAGCCACTTCTGAATCTTCATCGTCTACTCTTAAGCCTAAGTTCTTAATCTGCAACTGAATATTTTTGCCACTCTCTCTAATCGAACTAATTAATATATTACTATACTTATTCTGAATGCTCCTGTGTCTTTTTCTTTTGGACTGTATTCGTTGGTTGCTTCTCCCATGAAAATTTTGGGTCTTTTGGGTTCTGCGTTGTTGTCCTTTAGGGTTTTTTATCCACAATTGATAAGCTTTGTTCTTGGACGAGTCTCTTTAACTGTACTAAGTTGATCAATTTTGATCGCAGGGAAAAAAAAATGGTTTCTGGGTATATTCATGAGAACCCGATCGTTTACCCGAAACAAGAGCGACGAGTTCGGACTGATTCAAGCAATGTTGATGAGCTTTCACCAGAACCAATTGATCAAATTGAGATTTTTGATATCCTTTTATGTTATCTTTTGCACTTGCATGGCTTCCTCAAGTTTTCTTTAGTAGCATCACAGAACTAGATGATAATTACTAGCTTAAAATAGAAAATGGTGGTTTTGTCTTCATAAAGTATGTCTTTAGGCCAATGCCTCTTTGTTTTTGAAGCCTGCTTCTTTATGGGTGTTAGAACTTAGAAGTCATGCTATTGATTCAGTTAGTCGAATCTATGAGAGTTAGTTGATATAGAAAGATATTGGATCATGATCATATCTTTTTCCGTTAACAATCTACAAATCATCTTAGAGATATCAAAGATCCAGAGTTACCTCATTCTCTGGAAGAACTCAAAGTAGTTACAGAAGACTCAATTGAAGTGGATGATGGAAACAGTTTTGTTAGGTAATGTTTAGATTAAAACCTTTTCAATTTCCCTAGATGGGATGGAACTTTCTCTAACCTGCTGAGCTCTGTTTGTTCCTCCTTTTCAGGGTTACATTCACTCCTACTAACAAACATTGTAACATGACAACCATTATTGGTCTTTGCGTCCGTGTGAAACTTCTTCGAAGCCTTCCTGCTCGATACAAGGTACAAGCATTCTTTGTACTCTGAATTCTCTTTTCCTCAGCATTGTCAAGAAGTATTACTGAGAGTGGTTTAAACATAATTGGAAGTAAGAATCATATTCATGAAATGGTGCTTATCAACAAATAGTCTCCTTGTGATATGTTTATGTTCTTCAAATTACTTTCATGTTTCAGATCGATATAAGGTTAGCACCTGGTACTCATGCAACAGAAGCTGCAGGTATGTCATTTCCAAATCTCTATCTATCTTCTTTGTATATTATGACAGAGCAAGTTTTGAGTTGATTCTTAGCCTTGTAATACCCAAAAGAGTAGACCAAGTTTTGTGGAATGTTTTGGTTATCTTGATCTTAAAATGCAGTGAACAAACAACTAAACGATAAAGAGCGTGTAGCGGCTGCTTTAGAGAATCCAAAAATCATGGGGACGGTCGATGACTGTGTGCTTCCATCATTTTGAGTGATCACGAGTCTGTTTCTTACAGGAATTACACAATCAGTCTTATGTCTCTCTGATTTACAAAGATTTTGTTTCATCACTTTTGACTAAGACTTGAAATTGTTCAAGTTTCTTCTAAATTACATCAAGTTTTGTAATTCACATCTAAATCGCAAGTTTCTTGGCAAAGTATCGATACTTTATTACAGAATCAGTAACTTGTTTATGATGTAAAATCTTTGAGTTCTTGAGATTCCTCACGAGTCAATCATCCTACAATTTTTTTTTGTATAGTAATTTGTTATGTATTGATTGACATAAAAAGAATAATTCCCTACCGACCAAAAAAAAAAGAAAGAATAATTCCCAATTAACAAAAAAAGAGGAGTAATTCCCTATATATTATTTATCATATGAAATATTGAAATTATACATCATTCATAATACCTACTTTACTAGATTTTTCCCAAGATAATATCTCGGATTAAAATTTATTTTAATACTAAATTGATATTTTTAAAAATTTTAAATTGAATATTAAAATAAAAAATATACCCGTAATATTTCGCCACATAAAATAAATCTATGATATTCAATTTGGTTGATTTATTTAAAATTTGGTTGATTTATTTAATACTTATCATATTTGTAGTAAATAATTTTCACTTTTATTGATATTTATCATATATATAATAATTTATTTAAATCATTTAAAAAAATTAAGAATAATCCGCAACTTTGAAAATAATTTATTTATAGTTTTTAGAAATTAAGTATTCATGATAAGTACATTGAAAATATTTATTTTCGAAAATAAAAATAATTTATTTATAGTTTTTAGAAATTAAGTATTCATGATAAGTACATTGAAAATATTTATTTTCGAAAATAAAATTATTTTAATTTTTAAAATATTTTTGATATATTTTTGATATTTTAAATACTTTTGACCATTAAGTATTAATTAAGTATTCATGATAAGTACATTGAAAATATTTATTTTCGAAAATAAAATTATTTTAATTTTTAAAATATTTTTGATATATTTTTGATATTTTAAATACTTTTGACCATAAATTATTAAATACTAGATGTTGATAAACCCGTGCGTCGCACAGGTGCTATTACTTTATCAAATTAATTAATTATAGTTAATCAATAATCAATTGTAAGAAAATAATATTTAAACATTTATGTTAAAAATAATATATTTTATTTAAAAACAATGTATAACCTATGAAGCCAATTAGAAATCTCGCAAAAATAAATTAAAATTTTAAAATTATTTTTAATCATTTTTAGGTTAATTCGTATTTATAATTAATTTGTTTAATTTAGAACCCAAACGTCGGACGGATCTATCTACATCGTGGATAAAACAAAAAGTGGATATATGTACCTACGAGTATTATATTCAGTTTGGATTTAGATTTGATTATTCAAATATATGAAAAAGCTAAATGTTTATCTATTTAAATAAATTAGTTAAGGCTTGAGTTTTATATAATTTAGTTATATAAAATATATTATATAAAACATAAATACAATGTTACAATGATAAAATTTATTATAAGTTTAGTTTTTATTTGGATATCTTTTTTTTGTAAACTGTTTTGTATATATATATATATATAAGTATTGATTTTGGTTTGGGTTCGATAACTTGGATACAGGAAAATGAAAAAACTTATAAATGATATTTTGTTAAAAAATAGAAAATAAAGTAGTATTCAAATATATCAAGTTTGGTTTGGCTTTATCTTTGATTATACAGGTATATATATACATGTATAATATTGGTAAAATTGATTGAGATTTTTTATACTTTTTGGGTATTCAAAAAAATTGAATGCGGTTCAAAATTGTAGATTATATTTTTCGTATGTAAAAGAAACTGTGAATATTTTCATAAATATACAGATATCAGATTCAGTTTAGCTTTAGATAAAGTGATTGGATAAAGAAAATTTTATTTATTTTTCATGACATTTGAATTATATATTATGCAAAAACATAAAATGTTCATAAAATTGATTAAGAAATTTGACTATTTTCAAGCACATATAGGTATCGACTTTGACGCGGATTTGAAGTCAACTATTTGGCTATATAAAAAAAAAAGTCTTTGAATGCGTTTCAAATTTTGGATTATATTCTTCGTATGTAAAAGATACTGTGAGTATTTCCATAAATATACGGGTATCAAATTAATTTAGGTTTGGATAAAATTATTCGAATAAAGGAAAAATATATTTATTGTTTATGACATTTGGGTTATATATCATACAAAACATAAAATATAAAATCATGTTCATAAAATTGATTAAGAACTTTGACTATTTTCATGCACATATATGTATTGACTTTGTCGCTAATTTGAATTCAACTATTTGACTGTATAAAAAAGAGTATTATTCACGTATTTTAATAAATTGATTCGGTCCGGCTTTGATATTTGGATTATGATATTCAAATATAGAATGATTATGATATTCAAATATAGAATAAGATATTTTTGTATTTACATAAAATTGATTAAAAAAAATTTAGGTATTCAAAAAAATAGATTTGGTTAAGATTTTGGATTATATTGTTCGGATGTAAAATAAAATGTGAGTATTTAATAAATCTACGGGTATCAGATTTAGTTTAGTTTTTTGGATAAATTATTCGAAAAATGTATTTATTGTTCATGACATTTGAGTTCAAACATATATATATATATATATAAATCATGTTTATAAAATTGATTAAGAATGTTGATTATTTTGAAGCACATATACGTATCGACTTTGGCGAAGGTTTGAATTCAACTATCTCAGTATATAAAAAGATATTATTCATGTATTTTTATAAATTGATTCGGTTTCGGAATTGATATTTGGATTATGATATTTAAATATAGGATAAGATATTTTTAAAAAATTTACATAAAATTGATTAACAATTTTTGGGTATTAAAAAATAATGGATTTAGTTCAGATTTTAGATTATATTAGATTATATTGTTTGGATGTACGGGTATTTCCGAACAAAGAAATTATGAGTATTTTTGGGTACACCAAAGAAATTATGAGTATTTCCATAAATATACGGGTATTAGATTCATTTTAAATTTGAATAAAATTATTCGAAAAATATACTTATTGCTCATGACATTTGGGTTATATATCATGCAAAACATAAAATACAAAATCATGTTTATAAAATTGATTATGAATTTTAGCTATTTTCAAACATATATACATATCGATTTTGGTAAAGATTTGAATTCAACTATCTTGATAGATAAGCATGTATTATTCATTGATTTAGGTTCAAGTTTGATATTTGGATTACGGTATTCAAATATAAAAAAATATATATATTTCAGTCCAAAAAAATATATATATATATATATATATATATATATATATATATATATATATATATATATATATATATATATTTTTGTATTACATAAATTGATTTAGATTCGTTTTTAGATAATTAAGTTATACAAACATATTTATATATTTTTGAAAAAATAAAAAATTACATTAATAAAATTGATTAATGGTTTTTTGATATTTCTGAACACCTACGAATATATAGTTCAATTAAGCCATTAATAGAAAAATATAGGATATCATTTGTGTATTTATATAAATTTATTCAGACTCAGTTTTGTTATTTTTGAACCAAATTTCAAATATCAAGTATTTAGTTAATTTTTGTTTAGAATATTAAATAATTTATATCTAACAATTTTAATATTAAAATAAATACTAACCGTGTTTACTACAGATAATAATCTAGTGTCTATATATATAAAAAGAACATACCAAATTCAATACTAATCTAAAATTATTTACCAAATATCCAATGTCTATATATAAAAGAAAATACCATACTCTCATCTTTGTAAATTCAATACTATTCTAAAATTTTCTTCCAAAATAAATTTTCTTAGATCTTATTTAGTAAAATCTCTTTTCATCTACCGACAATTATAACTTTATCCTTTTCGCTCAAAATTTTGAATAGTATTGGATAATTACTATTTTTTGGTTGGTAGCAATTTGTTTCTTTTTTTTTCTTATATATTGTGACAATTTTTTTAATTTTTTTATCATTCTCTATTAATTATCTTCTGCGAGAAAATTGGAGCAGGCCGGTGTGGTGGAGAAAGGCAATAACAAAACAAAACGCATGTTAAGCCAATCAACACCACACACGACGACTCAATCATCAACCCAAAAAGACAATAATACCCCTGTCGGTACATCGTAGCCCACATGTCGTTGGTCAATTAAACAACAGGGGTATTATCGTCTAGATGATAAATTGTCTTTTTTTTTCACCGTCTGCCTCCTCCAAAAAATCATTTTTTGGCTGCTCTCAGAATCTTAGAACCCTAAATTTTCTCGAAGATTTGTTTTAGCAGTCAAAATTCTGCAGTTAGTATTTATAAATGTTTGGTTTTGTTTAGTCAAACAAATTTCAAAACTTTTAATCCTCCCTTAATTTTGGGGAGGATTTTAAGTTGTTGTGAATCCAGCCAAATTCTGGATTTTTAATTCATCATCTTCTACGATTTCGGAGGAATTATCCATCATTTGAAGCATTTAAAGTAAGTTTTATCTTATTTTAAAGTTTAGGGTTTTTGACTTTTAATGTTTTTCTCTATAGAATAATCTAAAAACGTATCCTTCATTTTAAGAAAGGGAAAAAACAAAAAAATCTCATCTTGGTAATTGTTTTGTCGTCAAATTGATTTCTTTTTCCTGATTTTTCTCACCGAAACTTCTTTTTCTGGTTGGATCTTTCAGATGCCGGAGAAAGGAGTGATTTTGCATCCATTACCAAGCCTGCGGCCAAGTCCTTTACTTCAATGGCGGCTTGGTGCTCTTACAACACTTTTCTTTTTCCTCATGTTAGTTTTTTGGAGCATTGATGGTTGTTCGATTCAAAAATGGAGATTCAATGCATATTCTGTTCGAATCAGTTCTTCTTCGTCGCGTCGAATCAGTCCTTCTCCTTCTCCTTCACCTTTAATATCACCTAAACCTCATCGTAAAAATCTCATTGTGAACACGACGAAGATTGTTCCACAAGATCTTGTTCCAAAGGAAACGAATCTCACTTCAAATGAGTGGATTACCTCTGAATCGCAGAAGAATTACACAGAGAATTTGATCAGAAATTGGTTAGCTCCGGGAGGATCGCCGTGTCGTGAAGCAAAAACCGTTCAAATTTCAATCCCTGGTATCGACGGTACTGATCCAGTGGAGTTAGTCGCCGGAGAGATTCGCGAATTCAAATTTCAAGCCTTGGATGAATCTGGTACACCTGTTTGTATTGGAGGAGATTATTTCGAGACGGATTTATCGGGAGAGAGTTGGAAATCGAGACCTCCGGTGAAAGATTTCGGCAATGGAACATACTCTTTCTCGTTACAAGTTCATCCTGAGTTCGCCGGAGATTATAATCTCACCGTCATTTTACTCTTCCGTCACTTCCAAGGCCTAAAGTTCAGTACTTCACGCTTCGCCTTTGACCGGAAACTCCGTAACGTCCGGGTAAGATTCAACAAGAAGCCGGGCGTTACTCTACCGGAGCTTCGGTCATGTAAAAAATCCGACTTTGGGAAAGATGCTTGGTCTGGTCGATGGACTAGACTTGGGAAGAATGATGAATGTCAGATCAGTAACGACGGGCGATACCGCTGCCTTGCAGCCGATTTCCCTTGTAGGGAACCTTGGTGCAAGGGAGCGGTTGGAGCGATAGAGAGCAATGGTTGGGTTTACTCTAGCCATTGCTCTTTCAAGATCTTCTCCGGTGATAACGCTTGGGATTGCTTGAAGAACAAGTGGATTTTCTTCTGGGGAGATTCAAATCACGTCGATTCGATTAGAAACTTACTGAATTTCGTATTGGGTCATCCGGAAATCCCCGCTGTCCCGAGGAGATTCGATATGAAGTTCTTGAATCCTAAGAACTCGTCCGAAACAGTTAGGATCACGAGTATTTTCAACGGTCATTGGAATGAGACAGGGAATTACCAAGGCCTCGATTCGCTTAAAGACCCGGGCTTTCGAGAATTACTCAAGAAATACTTCACCGAAGAAAACCGAGTTCCCGATGTAATGATTGTGAACTCAGGTCTACACGATGGCATTCACTGGACTAGTACTCGAGCATTCGCGAAAGGAGCAGAAACCGCAGCTAGATTCTGGAGAGAAGTTTTCGACGGGGTTAAACGCAGAGGACTACAACCACCTGAGGTTATCTTCAGGAACACAATAGCTACAGCAGGTTACGCGAGAATGCTAGCGTTTAACCCAAGTAAAATGGAGGTGTTTAATGGCATTTTTCTCGAGAAAATGAGGGATTTGAATTTGGTTACAAGTGTTGTGGATAACTTTGATATGACGTATCCTTGGCATTATGATAATCGGTGTAACGATGGAGTACATTACGGCAGAGCTCCGGCGAAAATGAAGTGGAGAGACGGTGAGATTGGACATCAGTATTTTGTGGATTTGATGCTTGGTCATGTATTGCTTAATGCTTTGTGTGTTACATAGAGATGGTTAAGTTTGGTCTAGGGAAGAGTCACGGTTTAGGGAAGACTTATTTTTGTTTGTTATTATTATTTGGTAAAAAAACTCAATTCAAGCTTGAGTTTTCTTGTATAAATATCAAATTGTATATTAATTTATTGGTAATTTTTTGAATAATTGGGGATTACGAATCAAAGTTTGAAGACTCAATTTGTCCCGAACTGTATTATCTAATCACAATTAACCCTTGATTTTTTTCTTTTTTCTTAATTCGTCCCCAAATTGGTTATTATGATGGTGTATTATTTCAGTTATCTTAATTGGTTACCGTAAATAGAGGGGGAAATAGAACGAAACTGTTAATTTGGGACAAGTTGTGTCTTCAAACTTTGATTTGAGTGTAATTAGAATGAGGACTATCTGTTACTATGTCCATATTTCGCGGGAAAATAGATCGTAAACCCGTATAATTGTGGCATATTACTAAACCGTCCATACTTCGTGGGGAAATAGATCGTAAACCCGCATAATTGTGGCATTATTACTAAACCGAACCGAAAACAGAAACCAAACCGGAAAAAACGTGTTTTGTTACTGGGTTTAAAAGTTAAAATGAAAAAGAAAAGTAAAGAAAGTCAAAAGAAGCATCTTGTAACGAATCGTCAACAAGACAGCTTGTACCAAATCTTCTTTACTTCAGTCTCTCTGCTTCTTCTGTTCTGCTTTTCCCCTGTCTTGTGTCTTCAATCTCACCAATGGGAATCTCTTTTAGCAACAACAACAGAAGGAGAAACACTATCAACAACCGCCGTCACCTCCACCACCGTCCTCCACCGCCTTACTATTACCTAGACCCCTCTCTTCCTCCTCCACCGCCGCAATTTCCACCGCATTATGACTATAACTACTCCAATTACATTATCTCTCAGCCTATACCTCCACAGCCACAGATCAACACTTGTTCTTATGGCCATTACCATTATTACCCTCAGCCTCCTCCAGCTCAGCTCAATTGGTGGGGACCAGTGATGAGACCGGTGACTTACGGTCCGGCTGAGTATCAAACTCAACAGATCCCACAACAGAACGCGAAGAAAGTGAGGAATGACATCAATGTACATAGAGACACGGTGAGGCTTGAAGTGGACGATCTTGTTCCTGGTCACCATTTAGTTTCCTTCGTATTCGATGCTCTTTTCGACGGCAGGTAAGATTCACCTATCTGATTAGAGCTTTGATCTATGAAGATCACATGAAATGTGATTGAGTTTCTAGGATTTAGACTTCGGGTGTTGGTAATTCTGATGCTTAGTACCATAATTTAGACGAAATTGGCAAAATTTAGGTTGAGAGATCTGTCAAAGGAAAGATCTTTACCCATGAGAACGATCTAGAATCACTCTTTCTCATAGCAAAGTTTCAAGCTTCACATGATTTGCTTGTTGAGTATGTTCATACTGAGTGAAGCCTTGAATTCTTGTAAACTAGTCAACCTTTCTTCAGAATTGGTTTAACCTCACACTTATATGATTAGTCTTGATCATTGTTATGTTTAGACTCTGATTGTGTTCTTCTCATTTCATTTTTCAGTTTCACTATCATCTTCTTTGCAAAAGAGGAACCAAACTGCACATTTATCCCGCAGTTTCCAGAGGTTTATTCACCTACAAGATTCCATTTTCAAAAAGGTCCTGGACAGAACTTTCTGCAGCCTTCAGGGACAGGAACTGACCTGAGCTTCTTTGCTCTTGATGATCTTTCAAAACCCTTAGAAGAAGATGTATATCCGCTTGTAATATCAGCTGAGACAGTAATCTCTCCAAATTCAATCTCAGAGCAAACATCAGTCCATAAACAAGTCACACAAGCGGTTCTCGAGAAGAATAGTGATGGATCTTTCAAAGTGAAAGTTGTGAAACAGATTCTTTGGATTGAAGGAGTTCGTTATGAACTACGCGAGTTATATGGCTCGAGTACTCAAGGCGCAGCCTCAGGTTTAGAGGATAGTGGTTCGGGTAAAGAATGTGTGATCTGTATGACTGAAGCTAAGGACACAGCCGTGTTGCCTTGCAGACATTTAGTAAGACTTTCTCAATCTTTCTCAATCTTTTGCTTAACTCTAACGTATTACAATGTCTTATGTCCCCATCTTTGCAGTGTATGTGTAGCGAATGCGCGAAAGAACTGAGGATTCAGTCAAACAAATGTCCGATTTGTCGACAACCCATTGAAGAACTCTTAGAGATCAAAGTGAACAATAGTGATGAACAACACTAGTGGTTCTTCCTTTACTTAAAACACCATTCTTGATTTGAATATATCTTCTTCTTCTCTGTTCCAAAATCCTGTTGTGTCTGATTCTGTATTTGCCCTCATTGTTGTCTAAGCTTCATACCCCATATAGATTTGTTTGGTACAAAGGTTTGTATTTGGAACATATATAAGCATTATAGATGTGTCTAAAAGAGCATTCATTATCATCCTCTTTGAAACATACCAACACTCTCAAGTCTCAAACCTAACTACTTTAATGTTGTGTAATGAAATGCTTTTGTTGGTTAAGCTTACACACAAGGATCCTATGTTGTGTGTGGTCCATATCATGAAACAATGTACTATACACAATTTGTAAAAAAGATATTAAAATAAAGGAAAGTGACTTACAGAGATCTGTCTGAAAATGTAATTATGGTCACTATAAATTAGTATGAAATACGAGACTATCATCATTACAAAGCATTAGTACATCAACCCCACTCTCTTTTTCTTTTTTCATATCACTATTATATAGCCAAATTTGTTTGCAACAGTGGCTTCTTTATCCCTATAACTTAAAGTATTCAGATTTTTGCTCCATTTAAAATACTGTATTTTTCCTATAATTAGTAATACTACTAAAATAGTTAAATTAAGGGTATTTAATTGTTTACATTTTTGTTGTTTGGTATGTATAGTTATGTAGCACATGACCATTGGCTTTGGCTCATATTTTTTGTTTGAAAATTATTGTAAAGTATATATCAATTTAAGTTGGTATTTCCAAAAATACATGTATACACCCATGATCAAATAAAAAAATGAATACACATTCACTGTTTTATTTTTTAATGTATTACATGAAATATTGTCCAAGTCTACCCAAAAAAATAAGAGAAAAATGTCAAAAAAACCTTAAACTTTTACTAAACCTCCGTTTAATGCATGAATTATTTCGTCCCAAAAAAAAACATGAACTTTCAAATTAACAGTCATTTAATACATGACGTTAAATGACTTAACGGAAAAATAAACGGCGTTAACTTATATTTAACGTCATGTATTAAATGGCTGTTAATTTGAAAGCTCATTTTTTTTTGGAGACGAAATAGTTCGCGCATTAAACGGAGGTCGAAAAAAAGTTTAGGGTTTTTTGACATTGAATATTATATATATATATAAAAA
>CM071719.1:24340670-24356593 GCA_036630335.1 Physaria fendleri | reverse complement strand
TACACAGATTTTGAATAAAAATAAATCAAAAAGAAAATGTTTTTTGGATGAGGACTCTTTGAGAACGTCAAATAAGACATGAGACTCTTTCAGAACTTGACCCCTGTGTACTTCTGGTTAAACGCCAGCTATTCGATCAGATTCGAGAACGGAAAAAATGTCGGAGAGTGAACATCCGAGACTGATTCTACACAATTTCGTGTCGCCGGCAGAGTGCAAGGTTGCTCCTTTTTCTTTTTTTTACTTAATTTTTCTTCGTCTGTCGTCTCGTGAAGATTGGGCTAAATCATGTGGTTTGGTTCGGTGAAAGCAGGAGCTTGAGTTCATACACAAGAGTTGCAGTACAGTTGGGTATAGACCCAATGTCTTCTCCACCACTCTTTCTCACCTTGTCGCCACCAATTCTCCTCACCTGATCATCCCTTTCGTCTCCATACGAGGTCAATCTTTACATCTCAGTCTTCCACTATTGTTTATCTCCCTCTCCTCTCTCTCTATATGTCTCTGCTGCTGCTGCTACATAGTGAGATTTGAATTGGTTGTGTTGTGTTACAGAAAGGTTGAAAGAGAAAGTGGAAGAAACATTTGGGTGTGAATATGAGCTGTTTATTGAATTTACAGGTTTAATTAGGTTAGTCACTTTTGTTTCTCTCTCTCTCCCCATTCTGAACAAAGAGGTGAAGAATGATCTGTTTAGTTTCTTTGGTTTGAATCAGTTGGTGCAGAGGAGCTAGCATTGGATGGCACAGTGATGATAACAGACCATATCTGAAACAAAGAGATTTTGCGGTTTGTGTTCAACTTGATTTTGCAATCTAGACAAGTAATTGTTGATATGAGGTTTATGTGAGTATATGACTTTGGTTTTTAGTTGGTTTGAAGGCAGTTTGTTACTTGACTAATTACAACAAAGATTTCAAAGGTGGGCTTTTTCGATTTCAGAGTGGCGAACCAGCCACTGTTACTCCCTCAGCCGGTGTAAGTATGTTTTTTTTTTTTTTTTTTTTTTTTTTTTTTTTTTTTTTGTAGTGGCTCAATTGTTAGTACTCTGATTTGGATAATGAGCTTGTTGTCTTTACCAGGATGTTATCATTTACACAGCTGATGATCGGAATATTCATTCTGTTGATGAGGTTAATATAGCCATTCCGTTTGTTTCTAGTTCTTTAATGTTCCATGTCGATGTATGTAACTGAATAGGAAGCTCACAGGTTACAGATGGAGAAAGATTGACTCTTGCACTCTGGTTTAGCCGGGATTCATCCCATAACGAAGATTCCAAGCTTCTTTCCCGCCTTTCCCCCGGGATTCATCCCATAACGAAGATTCCAAGCTTCTTTCCCGCCTTTCCCAGTGCTCATTACATGGATTTTGCCTCCCTTTGCCTGCATCCACTAGCATGTACTGGTTCCGTCCTGATCAAGATGCTTGTAATCAAGATATTGGTTTTGATATTTGCATTGCAAGATTGCATCTTCTTGGTTTCGATGTTTATAGCTTACAAGGCAAAGATCATTCCACAGATTCTTCTGAACAACTCATGGGGCCATTACAAATAGCTAAAGGAAGAAACTTGCTTACTCGAAAATTTGCCAATATTCTTCATGCTCTTCAGGTACTTTCTCTTAGCTTGTTCTTTAGCTAACCTTTACATAAGTTTTGTTAAGGCCTTCAGTGGTGAGCGCACACAGGTCCATCCTGTCCATAAGGCATATAAAACATCTGCTTTAGGCCACAACTATATAGTGGAAGTTCGAAAGGCACTTTGAGTAGAATATTAAGTTGATCTGGTAGTTCGATAGCCCACTGAATGAACCAAAGTTGATGTTTGACCACTCTGTTCAAGGACCAGCCCTGAGCCCACATTACACATTGCACCGGACTTCATTCCGGCACTTTGAGTAGAATATTAAGTTGATCTGGTAGTTCGATAGCCCACTGAATGAACCAAAAGTTGATGTTTGACCCCTCTGTTCAAGGACCAGCCCTGAGCCCACATTACACATTGCACCGGACTTCATTCCCAGTCGTAGATTAGGGTTCTTGGTCCTCTGTACTCACGAGTATAGTTATTTCTTGTTAAGCCGTCTTTCTTTCATCATATATAATCAAACGTTTTCTGTATATTTAATCCTATTTGGTGTATAACAGGTTGTTCAGTTCTACCATTGGGAAGTTTCAGAACTGAGAACTTCTTATATCGAGAATGAGACTGTAAATGAAGTTGAATCTATGTCCCAACCTCAGTTAGAAACTATCAATGCGCTGAAATCAGTTTTGCTGCCAGATGAGAACATCGTAACCACAGTGTTTGGATATTCATGCAAGGACGATTCTCTTCACTTGAAGGATCTATCTCTCGCCATTACGTCTTGGGAAGAATATACCAGTAAGTTACATATGAAGCTAGTATCATCGTTGCCTCAATGGAAAAGTTATCAAACTATACACAAAGTGGAATCTGATTAGAAACTTGTCCTGAGTTTTTTGGAATAGATTTTCAATCACTAGCTCAAGTTATGAATGATTCTCTAAAGATGTATAAATAGTTTTTAAACATAAAAAAAATTAGTTGATTCATATAATAATTATATAATGGTGAATTTTGCAAGATGCTAAAGCCATACCTTTCCTCTTTTCAAATATAACTTTCTTCTTCATGAAACCAAGAACAAAAACCTTTCTCATCCTCCAAGTTCAAAACTATATAAACCTTAAATCATAGAGCTTAAATTAGCACACGTTTTCATATACAGTTGTATCCGTATCGGAAACAAAAACATATCAAAATGGACGAATATAGAGCTTCTTCATCAAGAACAAGAAGATCTCTGTACCACAATCTAGGGGGAGGACACTGTAACATATTTTTTTCCCTTCTCTTTCACATTAATTTTTGTTCTTTATAATCCTTCGAATCTAAAGGAATTGTTCTTGAAAATCTTGTAGTTGCTGATATAATATTCTGGAAGAACAAGAAAGAATCTGGAACAATATTGGCTATATTCACATTGATATGGTTCTTGTTTGAAGTGGTTGAATATCCTTTCATCACTTTCATTTGCCAAATCCTTTTGATCTCCATCTTCATCTTCCTCATTTGGTCTTACATTGGCTCTTCACAACTCATCCAAAGGTAAGAACCAGACCGTCTCATCATTGTTACTAAAGATCTTGTACAAAACTATAGCTATGTTGCATCACACTTGGCACATGGCCAAGCTCCCAAATAACACAATTTGGCGCAGGAAACCACCTAGTATTAATGATCTAAGGATTTCGGAATCGACTTGGAGGTTTTTGTTCACCAAGATCAATTGGTTCATCATCAACTTATATGATATCTCAAGTGGCAAAGACTTCAAACTTCTCTTTTTGGTAATTCAATATATCCAAACTTAATTTCATATTATCCCAAAACTGTTTAATTTTATCATTTATTTGTCATTATGTTTCAGGCCGTTGTTTCACTATGGGTATTATCAATTGTTGGAAACTACTGTTTAATTTTATCATTTATTTGTCATTATGTTTCAGGCCGTTGTTTCACTATGGGTATTATCAATTGTTGGAAACTATTTTAGTTCTCTAACTCTCTTATACATCAGTGAGTCTTTAAGTTTTTATCTAACACATTTACTAATTAAGACCATTTTTTGGTTAAATGTGTACTTAATTACAAATATTTTGATGTGTTTTGGTGAAGTATTTGTGGCTTTGGAGACAATACCAATGTTGTATGAGCTATACGAAGAAGAGATAAGTTATGCAGCAAGTAAAAGTGGAAGGAACATGAAGAAAGTTCTGAACAACTTCAACTCCAAAGTCATTAACAAGATCCCTAAAGCTCAAGCTAAAAACAAGAGACATATGTAACTTTATGTTATATCAATCTTATGGATCTACACATGTTACATATTAAAACTTATAATTAAGTATTTGTACTAAGTACCAAGGGCACAAGCATTTGTTTAGGCCATATCTATATAATGCAATTCGAATGTGTGAACAGGAACTAACTTGTCTCGTCTTGACGTAAGAACTGAACAAATTTAGAGCGTATAAGAGGTGGAATCCGAACAGGTCGGTACTTTTTGTCGAGCCACACAGCTGTTCCTTTCGCTTCCAATATAGCCTGCGTTGTTATACATATATATCAAAAACAGACTAATCAGTAAGTAAAAACAAAACAATATATCAACACATAAGGTTTAATGAGACTAAAACCTCTTGATTTGGAAGTTTAAAGATGAAATGGTCGAAGTAAATACGCGCAGCAGATGTTCCCGAGATCCTAGCTTTCACCACAAACTTGTCTCCGCTCTGCTCAAAAGCAAATGAAAATGAAATAGAAGTAGAAAACAGAATGCTATGAGGTAGTAATTTTATTAGAAGAGGGGTTGACATTACACGTAAAGGTGCAAGGAACTTCATTGTCAACTCAGAAAGTGCTAAGGCTTCACCAGAACGAGCTACTTCATCGCAGTTGATACCGATACTCTCCAGAAACTCATGTCGGCCTTGAGATAGAAACATATCAACAAGCAATAGTTGTTAACAAATAGAACAACTTTGACTCTAAACTAAACAAATCTTATTAACACATTTGTTCAATTAGACTCGGAAAAGAGTATAACTATTGATCATGCAGGCTAGATTCTATCGAAGAATATGATCTGAATCTGTCTTAACAATTGAAATAAAAACGATCTGAAGGAGCAAGATATCCAATGTATATAAACTAACAAGACTCTAGAATTTACAAGCAAAGAGATTGACACATTTATTCTTTCAAATACTCTCAAGCTCTACTCAAATCACGTTCACAAGTCTTTCGATTAGACTCGGAAAAGGAGTAACTTTGATCTGAAACTTCTAAGTTGACACATTCTGAACAAGAAACATTGCAACTACAATACTCTAAACTTAGTAGCAAGATCTTAATTCATATATTCTTCTAAGTCCTACTAAACTATATTCAGAGATGTATGAACACTTTCAAACAATCTGAAGGAGCAATTAAACTAACCGTGTTGGCAGTAACTTGCGTAAACAGCATTGTTCACAACACCAAATTGATCCAGTTCATAATCGCGAACTTTGAGCTCAACTTCATGAAACTCACTCATTCTGCCACATCGAACAAATTCAGATCACAGAATCACAACGCATCCGACTGCGCCAAAGAAGCAGAGATGAAATTATTAGAGATCTGTGAGTACCCTTTGCCTCCTTTGAGATCGAGAAATGCGAATGGCTTGAAGGTATTTGAACTCCGAAGAGAAATATTAAATGGTCTCCTCCACGAGTAGGGAAACACCACAGGCATGACCGGAGCCGCCGTGCATGTTACCTGAAACATTTTGCACTTTACCAGATCCGCCGATGACCAAATTTGACCCTTTTTCTCGAAATCTGTTTTTTTTTTTTTTTTTTTTTTTTTTTTTTTTTTTTTTTTTTTTTTTTTTTTTTTTTTTTTTTTTTTTTTTTTTTTTTTTTTTAATTTCAAAATACTAAACCAATCAACCTTCATAAAATAATCAAGTTGGTTAACTCACAATATCAATAATATTTGACCGGTTTAAGTAAGTATGATTAAAACTGAAATATTTGAAAAAATAAATTAAAAAAATTGACTATAAATAAATTAAGCCCCATCGTCTTCCATCTCGGGCCGTTCCTTTGTCACGTTAGGTTATCAAAACCTCACGGCGAGGTTAGAGAGAGCCACTTCTGAATCATCATCGTCTACTCTTAAGCCTCGAACTTTTGTCACGTTAGGTTATCAAAACCTCACGGCGAGGTTAGAGAGAGCCACTTCTGAATCATCATCGTCTACTCTTAAGCCTCGAACTAGGTTCTTAATCTGCAACTGAACGTTTTTGCCTCTCTCTCTCTCTAATCGAACTAATTAATATAAACTATGCTTATTCTGAATGCTCCTATGTCTGTTTCTTTTGGACTGTATTCGTTGGTTGCTTCTTCCATGGAAATTTAGGGGTTTTTGGGTTATGCGTTGTTGTCCTTTAGGGTTTTATTGATCTACAATTGAAAAGCTTTGTTTTTGGACTAGTCTCTGTAACTGTAATAAGCCGATCAAATTTTGTTCGCAGGGAAAAAAAATGGGTTGTGGGTTTATCAATGAGAACCCGATTGTTTACCCGAAACAAGATCGCAGGGAAAAAAAATGGGTTGTGGGTTTATCAATGAGAACCCGATTGTTTACCCGAAACAAGAGCGACTAGTTCGGACTGATTCAAGCAATGTTGATGAGCTTTCACGAGAACCAATTGATCAAATTGAGATTTTTGATATCCTTTTATGTTATCTTTTGCACTTGCATTGCTTCATCAAGTTAGTTTTCTTTAGTAGCATCACAGAACTAGATGATAAATACAAGCTTCAATAGAAAATGGTGTTTTTTCTTTCCTTTTCAAACATTGTGTGTCTGCATTTGGGGATGCAATAAATCAGCTTCACTAGTGAATGTCTTCATAAAGTAGGTCCTTAGGGTGCCTCTTACTGCTTATTTATGGTGTTAGAACTTAGAAGTCATGATATCGATTCAGTAAGGCGAATCTACGAGTTAGTTGATATATAGAAAGACATTGGATCATCTCTCTTTTTCTTTAACAATATACAAATCATATTAGAGATATCAAAGATCCAGAGCGACCTTCTTCTCTGGAAGAACTCAAAGTAGTTACAGAAGACTCAATTGAAGTGGATGATGAAAACAGTTTTGTTAGGTAACGTTTAGATTAAACCTTTTCAATTTCTCTAGATGGTATGGAACTTTCTCTAAACTGCTGAGCTCTGTTTGTTCCTTTTCAGGGTTACATTCACTCCTACTAACCAACATTGTGGCATGACAACCATTATTGGTCTTTGTGTCCGTGTGAAAACTAACCAACATTGTGGCATGACAACCATTATTGGTCTTTGTGTCCGTGTGAAACTTCTTCGAAGCCTTCCTGCTCGATACAAGGTACAAGCTTCCTGATATTCTGTATTCTTTAATTCTCTTTTCCTCAGAAATTGTCAAGAAGATCTAAAAACTACATTTTATGACGTATGTATTACTGAGAGTGGTTTAAACATAATTGAAGTAAGAATCATATTCATGAAATGGTGCATATCAACAAATAGTCTCCTTGTGATATGTTGATGTTCATCAAATACTCTCATGTTTCAGATCGATGTAAGGATAGCACCTGGTACTCATGCAACAGAAGCTGCAGGTATGTCATTTTCAGATCTAAATCTATCTCCTTGGTATAGTGGGACAGAGCAAGTTTCAGTTGATTCTTAGGCTTGTAATACCCAAAAGAGTAGACCAATTTTGAAGGAATGTGTGGTTATCTTGATCTTAAAATGCAGTGAACAAACAACTAAACGATAAAGAGCGTGTAGGGGCTGCATTAGAGAATCCAAACGTCATGGAGATGGTAGACGACTGTCTGCTTCCATCATTTGAATGATCACAAGTCTGTTTCTTACAGGAATTACACCAATCAGTTTATGCCTCTCCGGTTTACAAAGATAGTCTGTTTCTTACAGGAATTACACCAATCAGTTTATGCCTCTCCGGTTTACAAAGATTTTGTTTCATCACATTTGACTAAGACTTGCCATTTATTCAAGTTTCTTCTCAATTATTTCATTAAAGTCTTCCACATAAAGTTGAACCATTACATCAAGTTTTGTAATTCACATCTAAATCGCGATATTCTTTCCAAAATATGCATTGTTACATAATCAATTACTTGTTTATGAAGTAATTTAAGTGCTTCAGAATCCTCAAGGGTCAATAATCCTACAAACTTTTAGTGTAGTAAGTGAATGTTTATATTTGTAGGATTATTGACGCTTGAGGATTTGTAGTGCTAAAGCATATAACAATTTACTAAATTCAATTTATTTGACATAATGAATATAAATAATAGTTTTAGAATGCAAAATTGAATGTTGCTAGTACCACAACAAACAGTTTATCAAAATCTCATATTTGATTATTTAATAAGATGATAATGGTGACACATATGTCAAATCTACTTTATTTTTCTTTATTCCTAGTCCTTAGGCTTTATTTTGTGAGTTATCCAACTTCAAAGATTCATTTGAATAGTAAATGAAAGGTATTAGCAATACCATATCTAGTTTAATACATGCACGTAGACTTTTTGACTTCTCTATATAAAGCGACCTTTCCTTATTTTTCCAAAATTATTGTTTGTTTAACAAAAAAGTATACAATATCATATGAGCTTCTTTGATAGTTTGATGACTTGTGAAAATTTTGTATTTGGAAGAATCTTTGAATATCTCAGATCCACACAGTTCAGAACTTAAAGACTTATTTCCACACGAACTTTGGCCCTCATCTCAGACCCACACACTTCGGAAGTTAAAGACATATTTCCACCGAAATCGTAAATTAAATATTTTTCTAATTTTATTCAATTGTTACAATAAAAAATTTGAATAATATAAGTGAAACAATTTTAATTATTTGTAGATTAATTCTTATAGGTATATTTAGAATATTGTTACACAAAAAATTGAATAAAATTTATTTAATTATTAATGGATAAAAAATATCTAAAAAATACANNAATTACTCTACAAATAATTAAAATTGTTTCACTTATAAATATTATTCAAATTTTTTATTGTAACAATGAATAAAATTAGAAAAATATATTTAATTTACGATTTGGGTGGAAATATGTCTTTAACTTCTGAACTGTGTGAGTCTGAGATGAGGGCCAAAGTTCGTGTGGAAATATATCTTTAACTTCGGAATTGTATGGGTCTGAAATGAGGGCCAAAGTTCGTGTGTAATGATAGTTATATGGTAAACTTCGTGTGGATATGTGTGGATATAGGTCGGCGACCATCCAATCATAATCAATGGTACTTAGTATATTTAAACCTGAATTTAATTTTAAATTTTCTACATTTATATTACTTTTAATATTTGGTTCTAGTTTTACCAAAAATTTCATTAAAATTAGAATTTTATATGAATATTCAATACAATTTATTGTTTATGTTTATTTAATAATATTTTTTTTATTCACGAAATTATATTTATAAAAACCGGCAAGAATCCATATTTTTATGTGTGAAAATAGCGGGTTTTTATAATTTTATTGATTTTGAATGAATAAAATTATTCTACAATTATATTGTCTTTAATCTTTGGTTCTAGTTTTATCAAAAGTTTCATTAAAAGTAGAATTTTATATAAATACTTAGGACAATTTATTATTTAAATTTATTGTTTATGTTTATTTGTTTAGTAATATTTTTTTTGCTTATTCACGAGATTATTTTTGTAAAAACCATCGGGAATCCATCTTTTTATGCTTGAAACTTGTGGATTTTTGTAAGTTTATTAACATTAAATAATGTGTAACTTTTATGATTCTATTGGTGGTTTTACGGATAGATGAGATACTGATATAAAGGAGAAAAAAATATGAAGATATTACTTTGAAACAAAATAGACCTCTTGTGTATAGCTTTCAGTTTTAAGTATTTTTTTTATGTTTTGTTCCAATCTTATCAAAATTTTTATTAACCGTAGTATTTGATATAATAACTCACCATAATTTATTTTTTAAATTTATTGTTTATGTTTATTTGTCTAGTATAATTTCTTTTGTTTATTCACAAAATTGTCTTTGTTTTTGTTGTTTGTGCTATTGAGTGTAATTTTATTTTTGTTTGTGCTATGAGTGTAATTTTTGTTTGTGCTATGAGTGTAATTTTATTTTTGTTTGTGCTATAGGGTGTAATTTATTCTTTCTTTTATTTTCTTTTGTCTCTAGTCAAGTTTCTATTGTTTTAGAATTATAATATATATTTTGCCTAAAAAGATTTCAGATGAAGAATAAAAACATCATATAAAAATTTACCATATTATATATTTTTTTATAAATAATTATAATGTTATATTTGTTGTGCCATGGTATTGAATATAATGGAGTTTATTATTTAATTTTTAAAATTTACGAATTTTAAATTAATTATGTTAATTTGGATAGAGTATTTTGGGGAATTCAGATATATGAAAATGATATAATTTGAATATTTTTATATTTTTGATTGTATTTATTTAAATTAGTTCGAATTTAGGTTTTGATATGTTTTTTTTACTATATTTTTTCCTACAAATTAAGTACCGAAAAATAGTTTACTATACAATATCATAGTATTATTTAAGATATGTATTTTAATTTACATATATAATTTAAATTATTAAACTAATTATAATTAAATTATTAAACTAATTATAATATTTTATAATTTATAAAATAAACTACATATAATAATAAAACTCTTAAAAATAAAAATAATTAAATGAAAATAATTTTTTATGTTAAGTTATAAAAATAGTTCCATTTTCAAATATTATTATCGTTATAATTTTTATTTTTATTTTTAAATCATTCTCCGCTACCGCTTTCCACTAACGCTCTATGCTACGCTCTCTGCTAACTCTCCCTGCTACTGTTTTCCGCTACCGCTGCCGCTGTTGTCAGCTATTGCTCTCCACATCACACTTCCAATCATGCACTTATTGTTCTGATTATTTGATAATTTATTTTGTATTTTAGTGCTATTATTCTAATTATTTATTTCTTTTTTTTGTTATTTTCACCTTTTTCAAAAACATAACTAAAAAAACAAGAGTCAATTTTCATCTGAACATATAAAGAGACAAGAGAAACGGATGCATCAAAAATTCTCTCTTTTAAAATAGTTAAAGAAGGCTAAAATGGCCACTTCACTTCATTCGGATGCATCAAAAATTCTCTCTTTTAAAATAGTTAAAGAAGGCTAAAATGGCCACTTCACTTCATTTATGAGACTTGGAACAACATACGAAAGATATGTGATCTTAAAACTTGAAATAGCTATTTGGGAGAAAAATTTGATATAGTGACCAGAAGAAACTAACTTGGGAGGATCTAAGCCTTCCAAAACTCTTCTGGTTAAGTATCAGTTTTTAGTTTTTTTGTTACACTCCCTTTGGAACCAAATCCACATCTAAAAAGCAAGAGGGTTGAGACTTGGGATGATAAGGTGAGACTCAATAGTGTGATTATATTAAAACTTTTTGAAATGCTAGGTCCAGTTCAACCATAGACTTGTCACCAAACCTCCTCTTCTACACAAAGTCCATCACATAGACATGTCAACCATTTAGATTCTTACACAATTAATAAGAACTATGGGACGTTTTTACCTTGCTAGAGAAGGAAGGCACGCTTTGACCCTTGGAAAGAAGATTAAAACATACAATAGCTTATGACATACACTCCTTAGCAAACTCGACAAAGACATTCTACTCTTGACAAAGACATTATTCAAAGTATGAGGTAGTGTATTCCACAAAACCAAAACGTAAATTACGAAACCAAAAAGACTTGCCCAAAGGTTGCTGAAATACTGAGGCATCTCTTCGTAATGGTGGAGATATTAACAGGTTGTTGTGGAGCTCGTGGAACTACGACTGAGAAGAAGATGACATACCAGAGTCTCGTTGTTTCGTTAATTGTTGTTTGATTTATGTTGGTTTAGAGTTGTTACGTTGAATGAGAACTTAGCTGGTATCAGGGATTATAATGAAATTGATTTGTATGGATTGCTATAATTTTGAAATACTGAGGCATCTCTTCGTAATGGTGGAGATATTAACAGGTTGTTGTGGAGCTCGTGGAACTACGACTGAGAAGAAGATGACATACCAGAGTCTCGTTGTTTCGTTAATTGTTGTTTGATTTATGTTGGTTTAGAGTTGTTACGTTGAATGAGAACTTAGCTGGTATCAGGGATTATAATGAAATTGATTTGTATGGATTGCTATAATTTTTGATTTGTATGGATTGCTATAATTTAATTAATTTATGGGGTTGTTTGAATAAAAATTTAAAATTAGACGGTTTATCGGTCTAGATATTAAAGAACTCGAGAATGTTTGAATAAAAATTTAAAATTAGACGGTTTATCGGTCTAGATATTAAAGAACTCGAGAATATGGTGTTTTAGTATGAATGCTCAAACAAAACAAGTTTACAAGTGAATCAGAGTAAAAACCAACATATGTTTATTAACAGAAAAAACTCTTAACTTAAATCATTTAAAATGACTAACATTGAGATTATCTGGAAATTAATTATACTTTTAATTTAGATAAACATTGTATACAAAGATTTTCCAAAAATATGATTACTTAATAAATTACTTTTGAAAAATGAGATAAAAACATTGATTTTAGATAAATATTAATTAAAATAGTTTCCTAATAAAACAAATTCCCTAAAAACTAAATTAATTATTGAAAAAAATTGAATGTTTTTACATATATTTTATTCAATATTTTTCAACTCACACAGAAAATATTTTTAAAGAGATATGATCTCAAATTCGTAAGTTTTTATTTTATCTAACAATATTTCACACTTGTAATTATTCATTTATATTTATGTATATTGTATTATTTATAAAATTTTTAACAAAAAATAGTATCTTAAAAAATATATAACTTTCTTTTAACATTTGAACAAAATTGTATAACTTTAGAATATTTTTATATAAATAAATATTTATTTTTTTGAACTGAAATATAAATAAATATTTATATGTTTATATAATATTATATAAGTCTAAAGTTAAATTTATATATTATTTGTGCTGTTTATTTATGTCCAACTGATAATAATATAAATAGTTTAATAATTAATCGAGATAATTATAATCAAAACATAATCAGAATATAACTAAAACATTTACGAATGTTGCAGTTGATATTGAGCTCGTTAATATTGATGAGGTAAGATATATTCCAAATTAATGAGACAACATTCGTTCAATATTGTGACGTAGTGCATGGGATATTCTTTCCTCTTGTGGGATTTGTTCCTCCTGCGAAATTTGTTCCTCCTCCACCTAAACCGCCACCATCTGCTCTGCCGATTAATCCTCAAATTCATCGCGGTACTCGTTCAAAGAACCTGCATTCGAAATTCAATGATTATGTACTCAACCATGTCACTGTTAACTCCTCACCAGGTTCTCTAAATACATCGACTCTTCCATATTCCCTTGATAAATATTTCTCTATTCATCGGTTTACAGAGGCTCATGTTGCGTTTGAAACCAGCATCTCTCTTTTATCTGAACCTACTGGCATTATTCACAAGCTTCTTTGGATCCTTTGTGGAAAGAAGCTATGGACTCTGAGATGGCTGCTCAAGAGGCGAACAAGACTAAGCTTCTTTGGATCCTTTGTGGAAAGAAGCTATGGACTCTGAGATGGCTGCTCAAGAGGCGAACAAGACTTGGTCAATTGTGGACTTACCTCCAAACAAGAAGGCCATAGTCAGTAAGTGGGTATACAAACTAAAATTTCGGTCTGATGGTCAATTGGAACGGAGGAAAGCTCGTCTTGTTGCTCTTGGGAATCGACAAAAAGAGGGTGAGGATTATACTGACACATTTGCTCCTGTTGTGAAAATGGGCATTGTTCGTGTTTTTATTAAGTTTGCAGCAGGACGCGGTTGGATTGTTCATCAGATGGATGTTCATAACGCTTTCTTACATAGAGATCTTAATGAAGAAGTATACATGACACTTCCGCTTGGTTTTAAATCTGAAAACTCTCGCAAGGTCTGTAAGCTGAATAAGTCTCTTTATGGTCTGAAATAGGCACCACGCTGCTGGTTTGCTAAGCTATCCTCAGCCTTGCTTGATTATGGATTTTCTCAATCCTATGCTGATTAGTTATTATTTGTTTATCAGCATCATGAAGTAACAATCCGGATTTTGGTAATACGTGGATGATTTTATTATTGCAGGCAATTCAGAAACAGGTGTAGCCCACTTCAAAGAGTATCTCTCCAACACCTTTCATATGAAGGATTTGGGAGTACTTAAATATTTTTTGGGGATTGAAGTTACTAGGCATAAGGATGGTTTCTTTCTCAGTCAACGGAAATATGCTCTCGATTTATTAGCAGAAACTGGTATTCTTGCGGCAAAACCATCTCTTGTACCTCTGCCTCAGCATCACCAGCTGGCCACAACGACTTCACCTCATATCTCTAATCCTACTTCGTATCGCCGTTTAGTAGGTAAATTCATTTACTTGGCCAACACTCGACCTGATCTCGCATATTTTGTACACATTCTTGCTCAGTTTATGCAATCTCCTTGTGTTGATCATTGGGATGATGTGCTCAAGGTCATTCGTTATATTAAAAATTTGCCTGGCCAGGATATTTTGCTAAGCTCGAATGATGATTTCTCCTTGACTGGTTGGTGTGATTCCGACTGGGCTACGTGTCCTCTCACACGCAAATCACTATCAGGTTATGTCGTATAGATCAGTGATTCTGCTATTGCGTGGAAAACAAAGAAACAAAGCAAAGTCAGTCGATCCTCTACAGAAGCCGAGTATCGAGCGATGGCCATTCTTACTCAAGAATTGATTTGTTGATTTGGCTCAAAAGCTTATTGCAGAATTTTGGCTATTCTCATGATAGTCTGGTGCATATCTCTACTGACAGCAAGTCAGCTCTTTAGCTTGCGGCAAATCATATTCACCATGAACATACCAAACTTGTGGGTATCGATTGTCATTTCATAAGAAATGCGCTTGTCAGTGGTCACATCGTTACATCTTATGTATATAAAGGTTCATAAATTGCTGACATTTTTACTAAGGCGTTAGGCAAGCGTGAACTTCAGGCTCATAATATCAAGTTGGGCATCATAGATCCTTATGCTGCTCCAACTTAAGGGAGGGTGATGAGGAAAGAAACATTCCAAATTGATGATACAATATTCGTTCAATATTATGACGCAGTCCATGGGATATTCTTTCCTTAGTTACAATACATTATTCTGTAAATCCCTGTAATGTTTGATTTGGCTCAAAAGCTTATTGCAGAATTTTGGCTATTCTCATGATAGTCTGGTGCATATCTCTACTGACAGCAAGTCAGCTCTTTAGCTTGCGGCAAATCATATTCACCATGAACATACCAAACTTGTGGGTATCGATTGTCATTTCATAAGAAATGCGCTTGTCAGTGGTCACATCGTTACATCTTATGTATATAAAGGTTCATAAATTGCTGACATTTTTACTAAGGCGTTAGGCAAGCGTGAACTTCAGGCTCATAATATCAAGTTGGGCATCATAGATCCTTATGCTGCTCCAACTTAAGGGAGGGTGATGAGGAAAGAAACATTCCAAATTGATGATACAATATTCGTTCAATATTATGACGCAGTCCATGGGATATTCTTTCCTTAGTTACAATACATTATTCTGTAAATCCCTGTAATGTCTTTATACATTTACTTCTTGTATCACCATATATGGGTTCATAAATTGCTGACATTTTTACTAAGGCGTTAGGCAAGCGTGAACTTCAGGCTCATAATATCAAGTTGGGCATCATAGATCCTTATGCTGCTCCAACTTAAGGGAGGGTGATGAGGAAAGAAACATTCCAAATTGATGATACAATATTCGTTCAATATTATGACGCAGTCCATGGGATATTCTTTCCTTAGTTACAATACATTATTCTGTAAATCCCTGTAATGTCTTTATACATTTACTTCTTGTATCACCATATATGTAATACGATCTGCATCAATGTTCATATACAGAAACACATTATCATTTTCTTCCTCCTAATTTAACTAATATAACTAGAAAAAGAAAAGTTATGTTTCTATACATAACGTATCATATAGTTTCTATATGGATTCAACCTTCAACTTTTTATCAAAAATATATCTTTGCTAATTAACAATATATATATATTTTATACCAATAATTGAAATATAATTCATGTAAAGTAGGGCTTTCAACTCAAGTGGATTGGTCTATATCCCTT
>CM071719.1:24262970-24278051 GCA_036630335.1 Physaria fendleri | reverse complement strand
GAAAGGTTCAACGGGCGAAGCTCGAGAGTAGACATAAAAGGAGATCCAGTACTAGCACAGCATACACACACATCTACATAACTTGAAGTTGCCCTTACAACCAATTCCTCAACATAAACCCTAGACACCTCCTGAATCGTCACTGTAGCCCATTTAGTTGCATCTAAGTAAAGTTGAAACTTTGGGTAGGCTTCTTCACTACCCAAACCACCGTAGAGAAATGTTGTTCTGATAATATATCGTCTTCTCTCTTTAGTGCCGAGTCTGTAACAGTATTTCTTGTCATCCGTTGGAAAGTCTCTTCTTCTACGGTATGGCATTGAGTTCCAATTGGAACTGGCTAAAGTTACTGGCTTTCCCTGTTTGATGATGTCTGAATCTGAAACCCATCTTAGTCCTGTTCTCGGGTCTGTGTAATCACTTGAGCCACCACAATCTATACTTATAAACTCTGCAAATATAGCCATTTTCATCAAAATTGCATACAATTTCCACAAGAGGAGCTGAAACCAGAACAGTCTAGAATTGGAAATTTTAAACCTAAAGTTGAAAGCTTTAGCAAATCAAACACATGGTTCAAGAAACACATCAAGAAGAAGAGTTCATACAAAATAAAACTCTTTGAGCATTTAAACAAACAGCTTTATGGAGAAGAATATACCTGTAACTTGAGATAGACCACAAGGTACTATGAAGAATAATGTTAGAGCCAACAGAGCTGAGCATAGACCCATTGAAGATCATTCTTTAAATATTCGAATTAGCTTTTTTGCTTTTTTCTTCATTCCTGTAAAAATTAAAGCTTTCACTATCACCTTTTCTTCTTTGGCTACTTCTTGCTTTTGTAAAAGCAGACACAATTTCAGGAAACTTTAATTCACGTTGTACACTACATTTTTCTTTGGCTACTTCTTGCTTTTGTAAAAGCAGACACAATTTCAGGAAACTTTAATTCACGTTGTACACTACATTTACATTACATGACTTTGAATGTGTGTTTGTGTGTTTTCTTGTCTCTCTTCAAAGTTCACTGGGCCACATTTTCAAGGCTTCTTCTTACAACTAAAGTGTAATAAGCCCAACTACTAGAGGTTATCGCATCAGCCTGGATCAATCCAGCTCAATCCTGGATCTTTAGCTGAAATTAATCCTCTAATCTTCCTTCTCATCTCTGCAACACCCTCCCATCTTCCACTCACCGCATACATATTAGATTGCAGAATGTGTGCAGCGGTGTCTTGTGGATCAATTTTCAGTAATTGCTCAGCTGCATATAGTCCCATCTGCACGTTTCTTGTGTTTACACAGGCGCTTAGCAGAGTTCTCCAGAGCTCTACGTGGTTGTTCCCCGGAGGGGATTGTTCTATAAGTTCCAGTGCTTCATCTAATAATCCAGCTTTTGATACCAAACTCACCATACAAGAATAGTGCTTAAACCCTGCAAGTTCCAGTGCTTCATCTAATAATCCAGCTTTTGATACCAAACTCACCATACAAGAATAGTGCTTAAACCCTGCGTTGATCCCACTTTTCTTCATTTGGTTCCAAAGAAACTTACCTTCCTGAGTTGATCCCCTGTGGCTACAGGCTGTTAATAGAGACAAGTATGTTATAGCATCAGGCTTGAAACCATTTTCAAGTATTTGCTCAAAGAAACTCAAAGCTTTTTCTACCATTCCATGTTGACTATAAGCTCCTAGCATTGAGTTCCAACATTTTAAATCTGGATTTGAAACAAGAGAGAATATTGACTCTGCAAGTTCATATTTGCCATTTTTCCCATACATGTCTACTAGGGCTCCGCATACTGACATAACATTAGCGAATCCTGTCTTTATGGCAAGAGAATGGAACACTTCACCTTGCCTTAGCATTGCCATGTCTGAACATGCTCCTAAGACACTGCTGAGTGAGAAACCATCAGTTCTATTCTTTTCTCTGTACATTTCAGTAAATAGTTGGACCGCATATCCATTGTATTCCAGTCTAGAATGCCCTACAATCATTTCAGTCCAGAGAACAATATCCATTTGTGTGATCACACCAAACAACTTATGTGCAGATTCAACTTCTCCGTTGCTGAAGTACATGGACAGAAGTGTTGTTCCAACAAAAACACTCCTTTCATATCCTAATTTCGTTAATTGTCCGTGAAGAAGCTTCCCATAAATAAATCTTTCTGGTTCCACTGTTGCAGATATAGCAGCAGAGAAAGTATATTCGTCCGGCCGATGTATGGACATCCTTTGCAACATTCTATACAAACCAATCGCTTGTTCCCCAAGGCCGTTTTCTGAGCACCCCAAAATAATGGAGTTCCATGAAACCAAATTTGGGTTATGAATCCTCCCAAACACATAGAGTGCTTCTTCCATGTCTCCACAACTGCAATACATGACAAGAAGAGCATTTTCTATAGGCAAATCAACTACACTACCTGAGATTATTATCCGGGCATGGATTGGTTTCCCCAGTGAATAGCTTCCCAATGTACTACAAGCATCCAACACCATTGAATACGTGAATTGTGTTGGATCAACACCAGACACCAACATGCTTCTAAAGAGCATAAGCCCATCTTCTATCTTATCATTTCTCAAACTCCCAACAATCATCGTGTTCCAAGCCACGGCATCTCCGTCATTTACACACTCAAAGATTCTTCTCGCAGATTCTAAGTCACCGCAACTAGAGTACATCCCCAAAACAGATGTCTGAACAAACACATTATCTAAATATCCAAACTTTATAATCTGTGAATGTAATGATGATCCCATTAAAACATCCTCACGCAAGGCGCATACTTGCACCAAGCTAGCGAAAGTTGAACTATTGGCCTTCAAAGACTCAGATGCCATATGGGGTATCAGCATAAATGCATAGTTTGCATAATCTGGGTTCCGAGAATACGCCGAAAAAAGCGCATTGTAAGAAACAACGTTTCTTTCGGGCATTTTGTCGAATACTTTCCGTGCATGCTCTAGTGAACCACACCTCACATACATTGAGATGATATTGTTATTTGCGTACGAAGATTCGGAAGCCAAGCCGATTGTGAGGAGACGAGCGTGGATCTGAATCGCCCGTTTTAGTGCGGTGATGGATACGCATTTTTGTGCAAGTTTTACTAGGGAAGAAGCTACTTCGCTAAGTGGCATACAAAAGTGCTAAAGAAGATGGCTTCAAGTTACGCCGCGTTTTAGTATTGTCTTTCATAGGAGAAGATGATGATTTTTATGGGCCTTTAGTGGGCCTTATCATGTTGCAGAGTAAATGCTAAACTAAACCCATCAATATTCTTTAAATATTCGAATTAGCTTTTTTGCTTTTTTCTTCATTCCTGTAAAAATTAAAGCTTTCACTTTCACCTTTTCTTCTTTGGCTACTTCTTGCTTTTGTAAAAGCAGACACAATTTCAGGAAACTTTAATTCACGTTGTACACTACATTACACGACTTTGAATGTGTGTTTGTGTGTTTTCTTGTCTCTCTTCAAAGTTCATTGGGCCTCATTTTGAAGGCTTCTTCTTACAACTAAAGTGTAATAAGCCCAACTAATAGAGGCTATCGCATCAGCCTGGATCAATCCAGCTCAATCCTGGATCTTTAGCTGAAATTAATCCTCTAATCTTCCTTCTCATCTCTGCAACACCCTCCCATCTTCCACTCACCGCATACATATTAGATTGCAGAATGTGTGCAGCGGTGTCTTGTGGATCAAATTTCAGTATTTGCTCAGCTGCATATAGTCCCATCTGCACGTTTTTTGTGTTTACACAGGCGCTTAGCAGAGTTCTCCAGAGCTCTGCGTGGTTGTTCTCCGGAGGAGATTGTTCTATAAGTTCCAGTGCTTCATCTAATAATCCAGCTTTTGATACCAAACTCACCATACAAGAATAGTGCTTAAACCCTGCTTTGATGCCACTTTTCTTCATTTGGTTCCAAAGAAACTTACCTTCCTGCGTTGATCCCCCGTGGCTACAGGCTGTTAATAGAGACAAGTATGTTATAGCATCAGGCTTGTAACCATTTTCAAGTATTTGCTCAAAGAAACTCAGAGCTTTTTCTACCATTCCATGTTGACTATAAGCTCCTAGCATTGAGTTCCAACATTTTAAATCTGGATTTGAAACAAGAGAGAATATTGACTCTGCAAGTTCATATTTGCCATTTTTCCCATACATGTCTACTAGGGCTCCGCATACTGACATAACATTAGCGAATCCTGTCTTTATGGCAAGAGAATGGAACACTTCACCTTGCCTTAGCATTGCCATGTCTGAACATGCTCCTAAGACACTGCTGAGTGAGAAACCATCAGTTCTATTCTTTTCTCTGTACATTTCAGTAAATAGTTGGACCGCACATTCATTGTATCCCAGTCTAGAATGCCCTACAATCATTTCAGTCCAGAGAACAACATCCCTTTGTGTGATCACACCAAACAACTTCTGTGCAGATTCAGCTTCTCCGTTGCCGAAGTACATGGACAGAAGTGTTGTTCCAACAAAAACACTCCTTTCATATCCTACTTTCGTTAATTGTCCGTGAAGAAGCTTCCCATAAATAAATCTTTCTGGTTCCACTGTTGCAGATATAGCAGCGGAGAAAGTATATTCGTCCGGCCGATGTATGGACATCCTTTGCAACAATCTATACAAACGAATTGCTTGTTCCCCAAGGCCGTTTTCTGAGCACCCCAAAATAATGGAGTTCCATGAAACCAAATTTGGGTTATGAATCCTCCCAAACACATAGAGTGCTTCTTCCATGTCTCCACAACTGCAATACATGACAAGAAGAGCATTTTCTATAGGCAAATCAACTACAGTACCTGAGATTATTATCCGGGCATGTATTAGTTTCCCCAGTGAATAGCTTCCCAATGTACTACAAGCATTCAACACCATTGAATACGTGAATTGTGTTGGATCAACACCAGACCCCAACATGCTTCTAAAGAGCATAAGCCCATCTTCTATCTTATCATTTCTCAAACTCCCAACAATCATCGTGTTCCAAGCCACGGCATCTCCGTCATTTACACACTCAAAGATTCTTCTCGCAGATTCTAAGTCACCGCAACTGGAGTACATCCCCAGAACAGATGTCTGGACAAACACATTATGTAAATATCCAAACTTTATAATCTGCGAATGTAATGATGATCCCATTAACACATCCTCACGCAAGGCGCATACTTGCACCAAGCTAGCAAAAGTTGAACTATTGGCCTTCAAAGACTCAGATGTCATATGGGTTATCAGCATAAATGCATAGTTTGCATAATCTGGGTTCCGAGAATACGCTGAAAAAAGCGCATTGTAAGAAACAACGTTTCTTTCGGGCATTTTGTCGAATACTTTCCGTGCATGCTCTAGTGAACCACACCTCACATACATTGAGATGATATTGTTATTGGCGTACGAAGATTCGGAAGCCAAGCCGATTGTGAGGAGACGAGCGTGGATCTGAAACGCCCGTTTTAGTGCGGTGATGGATACGCATTTTTGTGCAAGTTTTACTAGGGAAGAAGCTACTTCGCTAAGTGGCATACAAAAGTGCTAAAGAAGATGGCTTCAAGTTACGCCGCGTTTTAGTATTGTCTTTCATAGGAGAAGATGATGATTTTTATGGGCCTTTAGTGGGCCTTATCATGTTGGAGAGTAAATGCTAAACCCATAAATATTTCACTATATAAAAAAACCATTGTTAAATCTAAAAATATTAGGTAAAAAGTGAATATATTAATATGAGAAAACATACAAATGCATCAATGGAGAAAGTTTATATAAAATATAGACAAAAATTTTTTATATTTCTTTTGCACAAATTTGAGATTTCTTAGATATTTTGTCTTGATTATAATATAGTAAAATGAGTTAAACATCAATATCAGGTATATATACCAATCAATTAAAAAAAGGAAAATAAAAAGTTGAAGAAAGAATATAAATTTGTGAAAACAAAAACCTAAACTATTGAAGGAGAGTTTGTAAAAACCAAATATTTGAATATAGTTATTAAATTTTTTTTTTTTCAAAAGAATAAGAAGAATGGAAGAGTTTGAAAAAGATAAGAATGGAGAAGTTGATCTTGATCCCTCCAATGTGTGGGGAAGAATGGAAGAGTTTGAAAAAGATAAGAATGGAGAAGTTGATCTTGATCCCTCCAATGTGTGGGTCACCAATCATACCCATATGCCTTTCTCTTTTTTGGTAAATGTTTGTTAATTTCTTATTGTGTGATAAAGTGCTTTGTTAGTGGGTATTTTTCATATAGTTATTTTAAAATATTTCTATTAATAATATTAATTGTAGATTTTTTTGATTTTAAAGTTTGTTTGGATGTATAGTTCATTTTCTTCCCTACCTCTCAAAAGTTTCACCTTTTAGCTATTCCATTTGCTCATATTTAAAACAAGTAATTTTATATGGTTTGAAAAGTTATAACTCAACTGATCAAGTTGTGCACCAGAATTGGATTCTAGACAAAATATAAGGATTTATCCTTTTTTGATAAGAGTATAGGTCAACTGTGCTCCTATGTTGTAGGATCAAAATTTTTGACAAAATTAAAACATTTAGTCCTCGGGTTAAACTTTGTTTGAGGGAGAACACTTAGACTTTTAGAGGCACAGATAATTTATAATGTGCTTATCATTGGCTACAAAGTCCATCTCATGTATGAACCAAGTCCATCTTTTTCCAAAGTAAGCCTTAGCCATTTGTAGCCTATTAGACACGATACAAGAGATCGTGTGCTCAAAAGAGGAATGTGGAGTATATTAGGAATGCCAATGATGTTATCCAAATGGGCTCCAATAGAGGAACTAGAAGCAATAGAAGTGCGGGTTGTACCAATTTGGATAATCATGAAGAAAGTTCCAAGGGCTCTGTTCCATTGGAGGGGTCTAAAACACTTGGCACAAGTAGTGGGGAAACCAATCAGACTACACCCGGATACAATTCAATGTGTAAAATTCGATGAAGCTAAAGTGTTGGTTGAAGCTGATATCAATGTTCCTAGGCCAGCTTCTCACAAGTTTAAATCGGTTTTACAAGGTGCGTTTACTATTGAGTATGAATTCTCACAAGTTTAAATCGGTTTTACAAGGTGCGTTTACTATTGAGTATGAATTCCCATGGGTTCCAATTAGATGTACGAGCTGTTATCGTTGGGGACACAATGAGGATATATGTAAGGCAAGAAAGTCTGAGAGCAGAGAAAATGTGAAAGCTAAAGAGGATGGTACAAGTAACAATCTAGAGCTGGGAAAAGCCTCAGTGGTGCAAGCTGCCTCTGTTTTATCTCCTGATCTGCTGAGGAAAAGAGATTCAGAAGATAATCTACGCAGGGTTGCACAGGAGGACTTAACCGGAGTCAGATTGAGTGAGGAAAGAGATCCAATAAGAGTTGAAGATGAGGTCTCTAAGGAGGATATAAATGGTGAAGGATATAACAAGTCTTTGGGGAAAAAAATCATCACGGTGGAAGATGCTATTGAGGAATTTCAAACAGTTAAAAATAATCTGCGACAAGTGAGTCTATCCCCTGCTACAGAGGGAATAGAAGTGAATAAGGGGTGTGGGAGTCCTATTATGAGCAGTATGATCAAGCAGTTGAATGGAAGTCCTATTAGAATGTTGATGAGGGAACAAAACAAGGAAGAGGAATGGAGTACGGTTCAAAGGGGAAATAGTTGTAAAGTTCAGAGTAAACAGACTGAGGATTCAAAAGTATCTCTCTCGACTACTTCTAGATATGCAGTTTTAGCGGATCAAAATGGGGAAATGGATATGATGATACATGGTGATGATAATAGTCAAGATGAAGAGGAAGATGAATCATATGATGATGAGTCAGAGATACAAGAAGAAAAGTTAATGAAAGAAAGAAGTAGAGCAAAAGTAAAACAGAAGGAAGAGCCAAAAGTAGGCCAGAGAGGGCGAGGAAGGGGTCGGAGATCAAAAAAACACTAATGTCATTGTTCTTCTGGAACATCAGAGGACTAAATAAACCTGAGAGATATAATCTAGTTAAGAAGTGGATGGATAAAAATGTTGCAATGGTAGGAGGGTTTCTGGAGACGAAGGTTAAGGATCACAAAGTGGATTTTATTCATAATAAAGTAAGTCCGAGCTGGGATTTAATAACAAATCATGAGCACCATAGACTTGGAAGAATCTGGATCGTTTGGAGGGATGAATCATTCAAATGATCCATTAAGATGGACCATTCAAATGGTTAATATTTATTGGTAAACAAACAAACTAAGTCATTTAGATAGACCATTCAAATAAACCATTTGAATGAATCATTTGAATGGATTTAGCAAATGGAGAAACAAACATGGCCTTACTTTTTCTTTTGAAATTGTCTGTTGTTAAGAAACTCATTCTCCTCTATTTAAGTAAGCTCAATATTATTCTTATTGTTATTATTGAGATATAAAGAGAGAATACAAGAGAGAGAGACTATTTCTCTATTTATAGTAGCAATCTCCTAACAACTGGTGCGTTGTGAGACAGAACACATAACCATGTCCTCAAAAACACCACCTCCGACGACACAAACACCACCTCCACCTTCACAAACATCACCAACATTGATACTTCAGATTGGAGAACATAGCGTAGGGACCAGATAAACAGCAGAGTCCGAAAAAACCATAACAAAGCAAAAGATTGACGAGCTCATTGGAAGAATGGACCAGATCGAGAAAAGCCAGACAGATCTACGTGATACTTTAGATGGTATTCAAGACACCATCGACAGTTTGATCAGTGTGGTTGTCTCTAAGGCCTTTACCACAACCTCATCACCTCCCCCACCAAAAAAGACAAGAACCCATACCAGACTCGTGATTATGCTCGGTACGGCATGTACACACCACCGGTGGTGACAACAATGCAACCTCCTACTATGCCCTCCATCTTTCACGATAAATCTTCGTTTCACCCACCGCATCAACAACAAAAGGGGACAATACACACTGTTCCACAGCTGATAGGGGTACAACTGGTTCCTCCCCATCTGACTAAGAAGGTCGAGTTCCCATTTTTTTCAGGTGAAAATACCTTTGTTGGATCTCTAATATAGAATTTTTTTCGCTTAGGAAACTACTCAGACCAGAACAAGCTTCAGTTAGTGGCTATTAGCTTAGAGGGTGTTGCTATAGGATGGTATAACGCTGAAATAAACATTGTTCCGTTATACACATGCAACAACTTTAAGGATCGTCTTCTCAAACGCTTCACTGATATTCAGAGTCGTGGTCCATCTCAAAATATCTGTTGTATCCTACAAGATGGTCCAGGTGCCGACTATGTTGCCCACTTTGAAGATCTTGCAGGCCAAGTTACCAATCTTGATGCTGTTACTTTAGAAGGGGTGTTCTTAAATGGGTTTCGTCCTAGATTACGGGCCACTGTAGAGATGATGAAGCCTTTGGATCTGACAGAGGGGTCTAAAACGTTAACAAAGATGATCACAAGAGAAATGGCTACTAAAGACAAAACAGACAAACCTCACCAACAGTATGAACTACGTCCAAACACCAGACACAACACAGACTCAAACAAGAATAGTGGAGCAAACTGGTCAAACCCAACAACAAAAGCCTCGTTAAATAGATAACAAATATATGAGGAACATCAGAGGACTAAATAAACCTGAGAGATATAATCTAGTTAAGAAGTGGATGGATAAAAATGTTGCAATGGTAGGAGGGTTTCTGGAGACGAAGGTTAAGGATCACAAAGTGGATTTTATTCATAATAAAGTAAGTCCGAACTGGGATTTAATAACAAATCATGAGCACCATAGACTTGGAAGAATCTGGATCGTTTGGAGGGATGAACTGGGAACTGGGATTTAATAACAAATCATGAGCACCATAGACTTGGAAGAATCTGGATCGTTTGGAGGGATGAAGTGGTGGTTATCCCATTGTTTAAAAGTAGTCAAATGGTGACAATTTCAGTGGAGAAAAAAGGGCTTGAGTTATTTATAGTTTCTTTTGTCTATGCACATAACCAGGAGGAGGAGAGGGAAGAGTTATGGAAAGACATAAGAGACCATATTGATTCAGCTTTCATTAAAAAAAGGCCGTGGGTGGTATGTGGAGATTTCAATGAAGTTCTGGCGGTCGAAGAACATTCAAGGATACTTCCTGTCTCAAGTTACAATGGAATGCGGGCTTTTCAGGATGTGGTTCGCCATGGGAATCTTACGGATATAAGACATCATGGTCCCTTATTTACGTGGAATAATAGACAAACTCAAGACCATATTAGCAAAAAGCTAGACAGGTTTCTTGTTAATGATGTTTGGCTATCTACATTTAAAGAGTCGTATGGGGTATTTGAATCCGGAGGATGCTCTGATCACTTAAGGGGGAGATTAAATATCAATAAGGAGGTTCAGACGCGTAGGAATACATTCAAGTTTGCAAATGTTTTGACCAAATTTGAAGAATTCCTGCCAATTGTTCGAGAGGAATGGTCAAATACTCCGCTGTATATATCAACTCAGGCTACTTTCAGGTTTTCAAAGAATCTTAAAGTTCTAAAGCCAAAAATAAGAATGCTGGGGAGAAAACACCTTTATGATCTATCCAACAGAGCTTCCCAAGCTTATGAGGAGGTATGTCAAAAACAACTAAGCTGTTTAAATCAACCTACAGCTCTAGCTATAGAAGAAGAAAGAGCAGCTATTGATAGATGGGAACAAATCTCAGCGATAGAGGAGAAGTTTCTTAAGCAGAAGGCTAAGGTACATTGGATGAAAGTAGGAGATAGAAATAACAAGTTTTTTCATCATTCTATTGTGGCTAGAAGGAATACTAACACGATAATGGAGATCAAAGATAGGAATGGTAGAGTGGTAGATAATATAGCGGAGATTAAGGAAATAGCTGTAACACATTTCCAGGAATTCCTCAATTTGATTCCGGACAGTTACAGAGGCTGTAGTGAAAGGGAGCTTGGTGAATTGGTGAAATATAGATGCCCTCTTATAGAAGCTGGGAATCTCATAAAAGAGGTAACAGATGAAGAGATTAGGAATACCCTTTTTTCAATGCCAAGAGATAAGAGCCCTGGACCGGACGGATATACAGCAGAATTCTTTAAAGCTGCATGGAGTATAGTGGGAGAAGATTTTGTAGTAGCGGTCAGATCATTCTTTGTCACGGGTTTTCTTCCAAAAGGCATAAATTCTACTATTCTTGCTTTGATTCCGAAAAAGGAGGATGCATCAACCATGAAAGATTATCGCCCTATCTCATGTTGCAACACATTATACAAGGTAATTTCCAAAATCTTAGCTCAAAGAATAAAGGAAATTCTGCCTAGTATGATTGCAAAGAATCAAACAGCGTTTGTCAAGCAGCGGTTGTTGATAGAAAATGTTCTTCTAGCTTCTGAGATCACTAAAGATTATCATAGGAAGAATATCACTCCAAGATGTATGATGAAGATAGATATTGCTAAAGCATTTGACTCGGTTCAATGGGATTTCATTCTGTCTTTACTGAGGATCATGGAGATACCGAGACAGTTCATTAAATGGATAGATAAATGTATCTCTACCGCCTCTTTCTCGGTTCAGATAAATGGAGAACTAACTGGATTTTTCAATAGTGCAAGAGGTCTAAGGCAAGGATGTGCGCTGTCTCCTTTTCTCTTTGTCATAAGTATGAATGCTTTATCGACACTAATAGACAAGGCTGCAGTGGATAAGAGAATAGGTTTTCATCCGAACTGTGAAGAGATAAAGCTTACACACCTCTGTTTTGCAGACGACTTGTTAGTTTTTATAGATGGTCAGAAGGAGTCAATTGTGGGATTGGTGGAGGTATTGAAAGAGTTTGAAGCTATATCGGGATTGCAGGCAAGTATGGAGAAAAGCACAATCTATGTGGCTGGAATATCAGAAAGAGATAAGCAGGAATTGAGGTATTCTTTTCCGTTTACAGAAGGAAATTTCCCGGTGAAGTATCTTGGTTTACCGCTCCTAACTCGGAGAATGAGGAAAGAAGACTATTCTCCACTGGTTGAGAGAATAAGAACCAAACTAACCTCATGGAATATGAGATGGCTTTCGTATGCGGGGAGAATGTTATTAATTTCTTCGGTTATAACCAGTTTAATCAATTTCTGGCAGGCTATCTTTCCCCTTCCATCAGCGTGTTTGAAAGAAATACAAGTTATATGTGCAGCCTTTCTTTGGGATGGTCCTACTTTAAATGCTAAGAAGACGAAAATTGCTTGGGATAAGCTATGTTATCCCAAAGAAGAGGGAGGTTTGGGATTTAGATCACTGAAAGATGCAGCTACAGTTCACGTGTTGAAAATTATCTGGAGGCTCTTATCAAGTCCTGATTCTCTCTGGGCGGATTGGGTTAATAGATATCTATTGAAAGGTGAATCTTTTTGGTGTGAAAGGAATTCTTATGCAGGTTCTTGGATTTTCAAGAAAATGTTGAAACATAGGGATTTGGCAAAGGTTTTTCATGAGATCCAAGTTGTTTCAGGGCAGCAGGCTTCTTTCTGGTATGATAAATGGAGTAAGGAAGGAAGATTAATAGAAGTTTGTGGCAGAAGAGGTACGATTGAGCTTGGAGTTCCGAAAGAAGCAACGGTTGCTGAGGCCATACCATGTATAAGACGTAGAGGGCATCGTATGGAACAATTAAGAAGAATTCAGGAGGAAGTGTCTAACCTTGCAGTAAATTTACAAACTGATGGAAGAGATATTCATAAATGGAGGAAGAATGAAGATACCTTTACTGAGAGTTTTAATACAAGAAATACATGGGAAATAATTAGGAGGAGGAACACAAAGCCGGCTTGGTCGAGGAGTGTCTGGTTTAAACTAGCAACACCAAAACATGCGTTTATTCACTGGATGGCGAATAGTGATAAACTAATCACAAAAGACAAAGTTAAGAAATGGAATAGTCAGGTGGATGAGAAGTGTGTGCTCTGTAATTTGGAGAAGGAAAATCGGGGTCATATTTTTTTCAGGTGTTCTTACTCCCAGGAGGTTTGGGAACAATTAATGAGAAGATCTATGGGGAATGGTTTCACTACTGAATGGGAAGTGTTACAAATATGTTGGAAGAGATATGAAAAGGATAAAACTAAGAGGTTCCTATTCCAATACACACTTCAAGCCTCTATTTATCATATTTGGCTTGAAAGGAATAGGAGAAACCATGGGAATGTAGGGAAAACTTCACAAGGGTTGGTTGCAATAATTAAAAGAGTGGTAAAAAACAGAATTCTAGCTGAGATGGAGGAAGGAAAGAAGCATAAGGAAGCCATGCTAACTTGGATGAGATGGTATGACTAGAAGGAATGATAGAAGGTGTGAGAGTTGATGAGATGGAGTTTTATATATAAGCTTATCTATAGGTGAAGTGTAAATGATAATAAAATCTGGAGGTATGGTTCTGGAAAGTGTAGCAGGAAGGAGGAGGTTGATAAGTAAATCCCGGAGGTAAAGATTGAGGAATAACGTGGTAGTCATAAGAAGTATAGTTTGCAGTAAAGAAGTGTAGTTTGCAGTAAAGAGTTTAAATCATTTGTGCTTGACAAACATTGTAGCCAAAAAGTTTTTTTGAATATAGTTTAATATTAATTCAAAAAAAAAAAAAAATTAGTGGTGAAATAAGTAAAGGACCGGATATTTCGGGGTCATAAAGCAAAAACTGATTTAAAATTTTTTTG
This sequence comes from Physaria fendleri, assembly GCA_036630335.1. Lineage (NCBI taxonomy): Eukaryota > Viridiplantae > Streptophyta > Magnoliopsida > Brassicales > Brassicaceae > Physaria > Physaria fendleri. The sequence goes on along the minus strand of CM071719.1, from coordinate 24,264,316 downwards.
AGGCTTAAATAATTTTTAAAATGACTTTAATATATAATTATATTTTTATATTGTTAAAAGTTATAAGTGTTATATAGATTTTAAAAATTTTAAAATCAAATGAAAATAAAAACATGAGAACAAATTGATAGAAATAAGATGTAATGTATCAGGCTCGAACTTAGGCAAAGAACTAAAAAAGACAAACCATTAGAGTAAGGCTTATTATTTGGTATCACTTAGTGTTAAAAGTGATGGTGTAATCCATTAGACTGATCAGGATCCCTTAGGAAAGATGGCTTCCCACATGCCAACCAAGGGTTACAATCCATGACATCTCAAGGATTTGAACCGGAAAAAAAAAAAAAAAAAACCATTAGACTGAACTGACAAAAAAAAATTAAAAAAAGCTTTTCAAAAAAAAAAAAAAAAAAAAACCATTAGACTGAACTGACAAAAAAAAATTAAAAAAAGCTTTTCAAATGATAGATCAATGCCAATACAAGTGATACACCAAAAATAGAGTCATTACTCTCTACTTAGTGGTATAATTTCATAATTTAAAATATTATACATATTACTTATCATACTAATTATATGTTTATACAATTTCAATTGCCACGAGAAATCCAAAAATCTGATTCAAAAAATATGTGTGTGGTTATATCTACTTGCAGATATGGTTGGTCTGATGTACATAAGTTATTATTATGTAATGGTACTGAATGAGTGCATTTGTTCTTTGGTTTGTAATTATCATATGGTACTTATCTTCATTAGTTAAGTACTAATACTATAATTACTGTAGCATAAAATCGTTAAACAAAATGCTGAGAAACTTCACATAAAGGGACGATTAATGTGTTCATTAGTAGTGGTTTCCGTAAGTTACACCATCTAATAATTAATTAGAGGGACAAAGCATAATTAGCATTTGGTTTATATACATGCACATCAATAAAGATTAGTGCGTCAACGACAAGAACCAATAAATTGAGTCATTCTACAAATTGTGGATTTTAACAATTTGACCACAATAAGAATAACATGTCGGCATGTGATTGGGATAAATGAGTTTAAGGACTATACCGTCGGCATGTGATTGGGATAAATGAGTTTAAGGACTATACCAGCAATTTTATTTAATTGTGTGGATCTAATCCAACCTTAGTGCTTCTTTTATGGTGCATTATTAATATGGAAAAAAATCAAATAAATGCTAAACTTACGGAAAAATTCAATTTGAGACGTGAATTTTTGCGAAATTATTTTTAGACATGAACTTATTAATGAATCTAATTAAATCACAAATTTTTAAATTTTTTGTCATATTAGGCACGACGTTAACTGCCGGAAAAAACGAAAAA
>CM071719.1:24168824-24179364 GCA_036630335.1 Physaria fendleri | reverse complement strand
AGAGCAATCAAAGCATGGATTTATGGCACTTTATCTCTTATCTATTATTACCAATGTAGTTAAAGGAGAGCCGTTTGATGTAGAGCATTGGTAATGTGTCTAGATCTCGATCATGCAAAGTTGAGGTGGGAATTGAAAGAAGAGAGACAAAGGCAGATTTGGTGGATGCATAAGTCTCCATGTGCATACTCACATGGGAGAGACATATCTATCTACTCCTTTCAACAAACTTAACTACTTTTAGTTTTTCAATCTTTTTTTGGATATTATTTTTGTAATATACTAACAAAGTTTTGTAGATATGAGTGAGAATATGTTATCTTAATGTTTTGTTAATTAATTCAATAAACATGTTTTGAATTTATAAGTTAAATACTGTATTGTATTATTATTATATATAATAACCATGTTTATTTATTTACTGTATTGTTTTTACATCACCGGAAAAGAAAATTATAACTTTGAAGCTTCAGTTTTGTCTAACTAGAAGCTATTTACCTTGTTATCACAGATAATTAGATGGATTAATTGAATTATTATTATTTTTTTTAATGATAATGATTCTTGGAGCCATCTCCAAATATTTGTTTACAATGTGTAGACTATGTTGGGTTAAAAGTAGAAAGTTTTTAAACACAAATATTACTTGATAAACCCTTTATTAAGGAGAATATTTTTTGAGAAAAAAATTTAATAATAATAATGATAATTTCCTTGAACAATAACAAAATAAGTTGGGAAAACTATCTATTTAGTCCCCAAAACTTTGAACATCACGCCAGATAGCCCTGATTCTTTGATCTCTTGTAATTAGCCCCGATATTAAGTTTAACAACTCAATTAGCCCCCAATACTTTGAACATCACGCCAGATAGCCCTTATTCTTTGACCTCTTGTAATTAGCCCCGACGGTAAGTTTAACAACTCAATTAGCCCCAAATAAGTTTTCACTCAAAATGATAGAAGGCCCAAGCCCACGTTGGAGTGGTCCATTAAACTTCAATAGCTTTCATTAGTTATTATGAGGAAGAAGGCCGAAACAATCCAAAGAGAACACTAAAGCCCAATAATTGTTTTTCATTTTTCATGATATACTTATCACCACAAGGAAATAGAATCTTCAAAATGTCATAATCAAATTATTTGGTTAGTTTTGTGTTGTACTCCATATATTTAAGTGACAGAGAGAGACAGAGAATGAAAAAAAAGTAGATTTGATGTTTAGCTTGCTAATTATTAATTAGTTCTTTCAATAACCGTAGGTTTTATTTTTATTTAATGTCTTATTGTATTATAACATGTAACATGAGCAGTGACAAAAAAAAAAAAAAAACATGTAACATGAGTCATTGAGCTGTTTTCGTTGTACAATTATGTACCTATAGAAACATGACCCCAAAAAAAGAAAAAAAACTATATATTTACCTAAATAGGGAACTACAATATACTCTGGACTCTCATAAATTTATTGTATACATGCAATTATATATACACTTAGGAATTTTAATTTCTTATTACGTGCGTCAATGTTTAATATAGACTTTTGTGTGTTAAGTAGGACCAAATGTTAGTTGATTCACGTGTAAAGAAGTCAATTTGACTAATTAGTGAATATTAGAACTCAATTATATAACATAATCCTGTCATTTCATTTACTTTTTATTTTATTTTTTTTTAAATAATCCTGTCATTTCATCAAAATCAAATCTCTTCTTTACGATTTTGTTTTCCTATATATGTCCTACAAATTCTAAAGTGTTATTTATTTATTTATATATCACTGAATATTTACTTTTAAAAAATGTAAATGTTTTAGAATTTGTAATTGAAAATGTAAATATTTTAGAATTTTCTATTTTCTTTTGCAACATACAAGCTAGCACATGAAAGATTAGCAGTTATAAAAGTGAAAGAAACAGATTAAATAATTAGATTTTAATTATTACGCATGTTTGAAAGTTATTGTATTAGCATTTTGAATATGATTTTAATATATGATTTTAATAAAGTGAGATTAGAAATGAGATTGCATTCCAATGTTAACCTGTCTTTGTCTCTTTGCTTGTGGGACTAGGTCGTTGGACTAAGTTGGATTCGATTTTTATTTATTATTTTATTATATGTTTCTGTATAAACTAATCATCTCTGTTAATGCAATGCACATGATCTTTACGGTAAGATAAAGTTTGCTACTGACTTTTTTCACCATTAACCAAAAAAAACAATTCCAATACGTCTCTCTTAGATGGCGATTAAATTAAGATATGATTTTAATAAAGTGAGATTAGAAATGAGATTGCATTCCAATGTTAACCTGTCTTTGTCTCTTTGCTTGTGGGACTAGGTCGTTGGACTAAGTTGGATTCGATTTTTATTTATTATTTTATTATATGTTTCTGTATAAACTAATCATCTCTGTTAATGCAATGCACATGATCTTTACGGTAAGATAAAGTTTGCTACTGACTTTTTTCACCATTAACCAAAAAAAACAATTCCAATACGTCTCTCTTAGATGGCGATTAAATTAAGAGTTAATTATGAGCAATAGCACCCATCCCCTTAAATCTTGTAACAAATACCACTTTTGACTCGGATCATCATTACCATATACCACCTTTTATCTTTTAATGAGATGAATTTACCAAAAAACTCCCTGTTATCGTTGACCAACGAAGAATCATCGTTGACCCATAATCGTAAACAAGAGCAAAATGGTCTTTTTTACGCGGTCATCGTCTCGAAAACCCCAAAATGATATTTCTCATAAACCCAAAAAAGTGGTATTTTGAAAAATAAACCCTTAAATTAAGCCGTGAAACTTCAAAAATTTAGAATTTCACGTATACGCTTGTCCGACTTTTTAGGTTTGTCTCGTATTTAATTTGTAAAATCAAAATTTTGTTCCATTCAAATCAAGTAACAAATCGATTTTCGTTCTCGCAAATAATAGGTATAAACCGGAAAAAAAAATTGTTACTCCTTTTACCCATTTTATATTTGATCCTCATTACTTTTTATTATTCGTATAAAATATTTTTCACGAATAAAAATATTACTTAAATACCTAAATATACACTTATTATTTAAAAACTATATTTATTTATGCAAAAAAGCAAATATTCGCAAATTTTGGAATTTTTGACACTTGTTTNATATCTATCTATCTATAATATACAAAGTAGCCCATACTTTAAACCACTTTGTCGAATCCGTAGGTGTCTATATAAAATTAAACCCCTCTAGCTAGGGTTAGGTTAAAAACAGTGATAAGGACACAAACGCCATTTAAAAAAGTTCCAAGTTCATACCTTAAAAGTCTTCACTTCGTTTTCATAAAGACTCTTTCACATAACCAAAGAGCCACTTTGAATTTCAAGAATCAAAACTAGGGTTTTCAAGAAGAGATCAAGATGGTAATTAAGCAAAGATCAAGAAACTCCAAAGCATCTTTCTCTTCTTCTTCTTCTTCTTCATCGGCTATTAGTAACGTCCGTTATGTAGAATGTCAAAAGAATCACGCAGCTAACATCGGAGGTTATGCCGTCGATGGTTGCCGTGAGTTTATGGCGGCTGGAGTTGAAGGAACTGTAGATGCTTTGAGATGTGCTGCTTGTGGTTGTCACCGGAATTTTCATCGGAAAGAAGTTGATACTGAGGTTGTTTGTGAGTATTCTCCACCTAAATCTTGAACTTTTTACATTTTCTTTTGGTGTGGATTTGATCTAGTGATTTTAAAGATTTGATTTTATTAGAGGAGATTTAATTATGAATATTGATTGATGTGTATGTATTATATCAAGATCTCATGTATTGTTCATCTGGAGATTTAATTATGAATATTGATTGATGTGTATGTATTATATCAAGATCTCATGTATTGTTCATCTATGACTATATCAATGTGTGAATGATTTGGCTTGTTGGTTTGACATATTGTATAGTTCTGTTTGTGATGTAAACTATGATTTATTTTACAATTTTTAGCCTTTTGATTCAATTTATTTTAGTTTACAACTTAACTTTATCAATCTAAAACTCGAATACAAGTTAAGTTCCGACACATGTGTGTGGNTTATATTTCAGGAAATTAATGTAAGTATAACCTCACTATGAATCGTCTTACATTTACTTTTTTTTTTTTCCAACAAAGTATATTTTTTATTTTTAATAAAATCTAGAATATAATAATACCTGCAATTACGACCAGCAATAAAATACTGATTCGGTTGGGAAAAAAAAAATGATGGTTTTGATGACATATATCTTGAAAATAGTTAAAAAAATAATTCCGTTTTTTTTAAAAAAAAAAAAAAAATTTGTGTGGATTCTTAATTTTTTTTTAATTCCATTTAGTATATATTGCATATTTATGTATGGTCAAAAGAAAATATTTAATTTCGTGATTAAAATAATACTAATGTATTTGGCTCATTTTGTAATCATCTAAGTTGGCCACTCGAATTTTTTGGAAAAGACCAATTTTTTATTTATTATTATCATCATTTCAAAACGAAACTTTGAATATTTATATTCCAATTTTTAACTCTATAGCATATTGTGGATCTCCATAAGTTCTGAACTGTATTCAGTTTTTAATATATTGAAAACCATAACAAAATTTCATCATTGATAAAAAATTGATTCTTCACTCAAATTTCCAATCATTTGCAATGGAAAAATAAATAATAAGATTTGTATAGACATCAAGCTCTTTCTTCACGAGTGTAGAGGGTAAAGTGTACTAAAATTAAAATTAGTGAAATTAAAAAAGTTTTATAAAGCTTAAAAAAGGGACCATCATTTCAATTAGGTGGTATGTAAGTGTCGTTGGAGAGGAGCTTGAAGTTGAAACCAGTGAAGGCCCATCATTGGCAAATCAATCGACATTTAAAACTAATCAAATTTGGAGTATTATATATTTTAAAACAAATCAAATTGGTTTTTATTTGGTTGAACTAACTTCCTTTTTTTTGTTAAAGATTGGCTCTTTCGTAAGTGCGCAACATTTAAAAGACCCACTCACTAATCACTATGATTAGACCCACTCACTAATCACTATGATTATTACTAAAGATTTTTTGTTTGCTCTTTTTGATTGTTTGCTAATATATCAACGTGGAAAATCATAGAACCAATGAATGATTCTATCAAAAATTGGACAAATGTGAGTTTGCAAGTATAGTAAAATGTCTTTTTTTGTCAATCACATAATACATAGTCTATTATTTTTTAAAATTTATATATTTATATTTCACTAAATTAAAGTTTTTTTTTCAAGATTCTAATGTACTTAATCATACAAGTATAGAAGGAATTAAATATGAAAAAGTGGGTCATGATATATTTAGTGGAATGACAAGACAATTATTATATGAGAAAATGGAGATGTTGAAGAAATAAAAAAGAGACCACTAGTTCCAAGGGCCCTTAAGTGGATGTTTAAAAATCTTTGGGCGTGGACAAGTACGCGAGTCCGGAGGGCTAGTCGATCCACGCTTAGTGGTCGGATACTGGGTTATAAAAAAAAAAAAAAAAAATAGTGGGAAAATGTCATATTTAGCTCCGGAAGTAGGGATATAGTCTCAGATAGACCCAATTCTATGCCATCATTTATTTCTCCCTCGTTATAACTTCGTTCAAATTTTGACATCATAATTAGACCCGTGATAAACTATTTAATCACAGATAACTCCGAAAGTATTTATTTCAATTAAATTTTGTCTGAAATTGGTTAATGACAATGTTTAATTTCTTTAAACAAACCCATACGGAGGTTGAAATTGACGATGAAGTATCAATTGAGATCTAATTATGATGTTAAAGTCTGAACGAAGTTATAGCGAGAGGAAAATAAATGGTAGCATAACACCTGAGTTATCTGAGACTATATATTATATTTCCGGAACTAAATATCACGTTTCTCCGAGTATAATAAGTATAGTAAAATGTCTTTTTTTTGTCAATCATATAGTAAGTACATAGTCTTTTATTTATATTTAAGTAAATTAGAGTTTTTTTTTTCACGATTCTAATGTAGTTCAAAATCGTAAAAGGATGAAATATTCTTTACTTAATCACACAAGTTTAGAAGGAATTAAATATGAAAAAGTGGGTCATGATATATTTAGTGGAATGAAAAGACAAATATTATTTGAAAAAGAAAGAAAAATGTGGAAGAATTAAAAAAGAGACCAAAAATGAACAAAACACAATGGACCAAGACAGCTGAAAGAAACAATTGGCTTATCTAACAATAGAGAGCAAAGAAAAAACGATTGAAAATGAAGTTGGCTTATCTAACAATAGAGAGCAAAGAAAAAACGATTGAAAATGAAGCTGAGATTTCTTTTTCTTTGGTACATGGGATCGATGTGATATTTCTAAAGGCCCTCCTTCATCAAATCTAACATGCTTCTGTCTTTTTTGCTCTTTTGTAAAAGGATTACTGTATTAAATTTAACCGTTCAAAACTAAAAAAAAACATGAGACTAAGGAGGGAATTAAGCTAAAAAAAGGATTACTGTATTAAATTTAACCGTTCAAAACTAAAAAAAAACATGAGACTAAGGAGGGAATTAAGCTAAAAGATTACGTTTTCAAAATATTATTTTACTTCATTCCTTATGTTCGAAAGAAAAAATTAAAGGCAATACCACAAGTCAAAGAGAAATTAAAGAGAGTATCACAATATTCGTCCGTACACAAGCCTCGTCGTCCGATTAGGTGTGAAATAACCAAATCGACGGTGTAAAATGTCTTGTCGTATTTTCTTTAATTTTGGGAGTCAACTTTAGTATATCCTTTAAAACTATCTTTTCGAAATACTATTTCCAACATTTTACGTTTTATGTATTGTCAAAATATATATAACATAATATTATATTAAAACTTTATTAGCTATCATGCTGATTACTTTAAGAAAAAAATATCTGTTTAATGGAATTTTTGCATGAAATTGGAGACCGCAATACAAGTAAAATGTTATTGGACAATGGAGAGGCCCATTAGTGTAAATGGGCTTAAGAAACAAGGCTCTTTTTAGGTATTGACCAAGTCAATGACGTTGACTTTTATGTACTAACAAAAAGTTAGACATCATGATACAATAATTTATTCATAATTATGAGTTTTGCCGGTTCATTAAATTCGAATATACACGTCAAGTCCCCCAAAATTTAAGATTAGTAAAATTTTAAGATTAGTAAAATTACTGAATTTATTCCAAAATTATCATTTATAAAATAGTCATATAACAGAATTTTTGTAACTTAATTTTATGGAGTCAAATACAAATGTTTTTGTGGTATTAATTTATTTATTTAGAAGTCTTTATAATAAAACGAAAAATAATTACAATGAGTTTAACAAAAGACCAAAAGAAGTCTTATAATTTAATATCACGATTATACATGCGAGTGATGTTTGATTATATTTAAAATTTAATGATGATTAGCCCATATTATAGGTAACATGATTTAAAAAATCGATTTCATGAATAATTATAATTATAATTATATAATTTAAGACTATAATCTTCTCCAACCTAATCGTCATTAATGCTCGTAGTTTTCTAAGACTGAATCGTTGAACAAAGACTAGTATAACATTGCCTTTTTTAGTAAATAATAGTAGTACATTCACATTTAGGAAATAATAATTAAGATCGATAGAATTTATTTTAATTCTAATAGAAAATTAGAAACCAAAAATAATTTTTGATTATGATTCAACAATTTTTTTTCAACAATTATGTCATCACTGATAGTTAAAATAAAATGCTGAATACAAATCTTCTCCTTGAAAATACAGATTTTAAAAACAGAAAATCTTAGGTTTTTATTTATAACTAAATTTTATAGATATTAAAAAAAAAAGTTTATTTCATTACACTACATTAAACTTTATTAGTAAATATATTTTATTAGTAAATATATTAGATATTAAAAAAAAAAGTTTATTTCATTACACTACATTAAACTTTATTAGTAAATATATCATGACAACAAGACTTAAACTCAAAGTGTGCAGATAAAAGAAAGAAAAACAAGTAAACCTATACAGTTGTTTGATGTTTTATTTTCTCAAAACAAATCTGAACTGTTATTATCATTATTTTTACCCTTTAAAGACACATCAACAAGATCTTCTTGATTACCTTCATATTGACCCAAGCCTTGATCATCAAACAACCATTTCTCAATCAAAGACAAGGAGCCTTGATCATCATTAGTTGCTTCCATGTCTATGTTTGACTTGCTTGTCTCAGACATCAAATTCAACTTCTCATCAACTGACCCTGATTCTGAATTCGATGAGAACAAAGAATGATGATCAAAAACTCCTTCAGAACTCCTGTTGATGGACAATAATGATGAAGTGTTAGGCCTTGTCCAGTTCTGAAGTAACTTAGAGATGTTCTCTGTATTTGAAGCATAAGTAGTAGTAGTAGTAGTCCCAAATTGATGAAGATGCTCCTCAGGTTTTGATGAAGATGGTACTTGGTCAAGTGATAAAGCTTGTAATAAGGCTTGTTTAGCCATGTTGATGTCTGTTTGAATCTTTTTCTCCCATTGACCTTTGTTTGTACTCCTTTTGTTTTGATTACTTCTACTATTGTTGTTATTATTACAACATGTAGCTTGAGTTTTGTCTTCGTTGATGTTACCATTTTGAAGCTTGAGTTTCTTTTTTAGATGTGTGTTCCAAAAATTCTTGATATCATTGTCGGTTCTTTGTGGTAGATATGATGCTATTGCTGCCCATCTAGATTTTCAAATACAATACCCAATCAAAACACTAGTCAAGTAAATGAAATTTTAATACTACTGTAACGCTTCGACCATCTGCAACATTTATTGGGCTCATACCTATTACCCAAAAGAGCTTGAAGGTGGATGATCATATTCTCTTCAGATTCTGTGAAGTTTCCTCGTTTGATCCCGGGACGAAGATAATTAGTCCATCTAAGTCTACAACTCTTGCTACACCTTAGCAAACCTAAAAACATACATGTAAAGATAATTAGTCCATCTAAGTCTACAACTCTTGCTACACCTTAGCAAACCTAAAAACATACATGTACATAAGTTATAAGAGATGAAAATAAGAAGAATAAGAAACAGATTGAATGATGAAGATTAAGACCAGTGTTTGTAGGAACAGATCTCCAGTTTCCAGGACCTTGTTGTTGAATATAAGAGACCAAGATTATGTCTTCTTGTGGAGTCCATGGTCCTTTCTTCACCTCGTTCTTCTCGCAACAAGGTGGTCTTCCCATAGCAACTAGTTACTAAGACTCTAAGATTGAGTTTGTCTTTGAACTTGAAAGAGTCTGTCTTTTATTGAATCTTTTTCTTAAGTATTGAGAGAGGTTTAACACAAGATTTTTGATATTGAGGAGAAAAGACAAAGAGTATATAATATAAAGTCTTATGGGTCGGTCTTTGGATCTATACACATATTTAACTAAACATAAGGACACTTTAATTTTACTTTTAATCTGATCTTTAAAATCCCTATATATCAAACTTAACTCCTCTACGTACGTGTGGCTTGCTTAACCCTCAGAAACTAAAGCCATCGATTGAAGTGACTTATAGATAGATCGAGAGTCAATAGAGACAAGACAGCACATTTACTCATGTAATCAAAAAGTCAGCTCTTCTATTCATTTACGTGGCATCAAAGAATTGGCACAACAATTAGTATTATGAACCGATTATATAGGTCTGCTTAGCGTTGAGAAATCACAATCAGCCCTCTTTAGGTTTGAATCTTGACACACTAAAGATTCACTACATAACATTAAGGGTATGAATGGTTAATAGCTATGTTGCGGATCGGACTAATCCGCCCTAATTCGGACTAAAAAAGTTGTACCATGTGAGGAAAGATCCCACATCGGATATATGTAAAGGGAATGAGTAATATATAAGGGATATGGGCCAATCCACTCATCACCAATTGGTTTTGAGTTGGAAGCCCATAAACCTTAACATGATATCAGAGCCGACTTCGCACTGCCCCACCGACCCGAAATCGATCGGGCCCGACATATAGTCCAATCGATCTGACCCGAAAGTCGGACCGACGATCCGAATTAAATTCGGCCAGTTTCACCCGAAATGATCCTCGATTAGGATTTGTCGAGATTGATGGCTATACGGACCATCATCTCGAGGGGGAGTGTGAGGAAAGGTCCCACATCGGATATATGTGAAGGGAATGAGTAATATATAAGGGGAAAAATGTTAATTAAACCCTATAATATTGTATTTACTCAAATTAAACCCTATACTTTGTCGTCCCCAAAATACACCGTAATTTGAAAATCTATTAACAAAATAAACCCCTATCTTTCAAATCTGATTCGTTTTAAGTCCTGCCGTTAACGGAAAGATAACGGCCGTTAACGGCCGTTATCTTTTCTGTTAACTTAAAATAAAAACCAAATTAAATCCTAAACTTTAAATAAAAACCAAATTAAACCATAAAATTTTAAAAAAAACCAAATTAAACCATAAACTTTAATAATTAT
>CM071719.1:24119156-24133558 GCA_036630335.1 Physaria fendleri | reverse complement strand
GTTGTGTAAGGCATGTTGGATTAATTTAAACTAATTAAAATGATAAATAATTTTAAATTATATAAAAATATTTTTTATAATAATTAAAGCCGCACATGGTGCTGGAAATCATCTAGTATTGTATTATTTAACAATAGTTTATACCATTTTTTTTACTATCTAGTATTTTTAATATTTATTTAAAACTAGGCCAAGTCGATATCTATAAAATTGTAAATTATGTTTTTTTCAATTATAATTTTTTGGGTGTGATTGTGGAAAAGTTGGCAGATAAGTCACCCTTACTGCCACTATACAGACCCATACATGAGATTGCCACTATACAGAACCATACATGAGATTTCACCTAATAAGGCTCCTCGTTCAATTCTTCTGAAGTAATTGGGTCCTTTTCCTCATTCATATTTTTTATAGGGCTAGGGCCGCGCAACGCGCGGTTTTTTGTATGAAATTGTAAATAATAATGTCTTCAATTTGTGTAACGTTTGTTTATATTTTTTTGTGTTTTGTTGTTATGTGATACGTATGAGTATATAATATATAATCTAAAGATTGGATATAATTTAGTTTAACATCACGATTATTACTATCCAAATACCATTTTACGATTATTATCCTTCTGAAATCACAATATGATTTATTTTCTAATAGAACAACCAAAAAAAGAGTTTTTTTTTTGTGAGCATAATCTATCAATTTTATTTCTTTAATCAATGGTTTCTACGTACAAACTAAGAACTCAGAGGTCGCCGAAAATGTCAGGGAGACTTGTTCTTATTCTTTGTGGCAAACGATTGCTCGGCAAACGGCACATGTAAGTTGCAAAAGAATTTGTTTAAGTTCTTTAAAAATATTCTATTATATATAAAACAATTCATCGTCCTCGTCCTCTTTCTCATCCACTTCCTTGCATTCTTCCTCTTCCTCGTCATCTGTCTCGTCCTCTTCTTCTTCCTCTTCGTCCTGATCCTCTTTCTCGTCCTCTTCCTCGTCCCTAATTTCCACAAATTGGGGATTTATAAAGAGGAATAAGAAGATGATCGTTTTGCCTTATCGAAACGTGGAGTTTCATTAAACGGAACAAAAAAATCGTGTTAACATGTTAATTAATCTCTGTTAAGGTACTTCACGATGTGTCTTAAAATGCGTCCATCTTAAAATGTAGTGAGAGCACATGTTGTTCTGCTACAAATGAATTTAGGTTTGATAGCAGGAAAAATTATGAGAATCCAGATGCTATCAAGGAGGATTTTCGAAGACGGAATGATAGAAGCAAGACATTTGATACTGATTCTAGTAGTAAGTCGAATCGTGTTCAGTTTGCCGATGGTAAAACTATTGATCCTATGGATGGTTCTGAATTGGATCTGCCTGGTAAAAAAAAGTTGAATATCAGTGATAATAGAGTTAGTGGTGGGCAGAGACTACGAGGAATCAAGAAAATCCAATAGCAAACCTGTCTTTACCTTTGGTGGTGCCGGAAAGGTTGACTCTAAACATAAAGAAACTGCAATGACATCAGGGCCATGCTCTTTCAGTGCCAATGACTTTAACAAAAGTGATAATGTAGGAGATTAAAAACCATCTTTCATATAAAAGAATATCAATGCAAACCACTTAACAGACACTAGCTATGGTACAAGAACACTGTTTGATAATTTTAAAAGACCCGAATGGGATCTTTCATCGCTTAAGAACAATCTCTTCCCAAAAGTGAGCAGAAATCTCGTAGATGCGAAAAGAAATCGTTCGTCCAAGGACAAGAGATCAAACAAGGTCGAGGAAAAATTCAAACACCATGAGGTGGATCAATGCAAAGGTCAAAATTCTGAGGGAATTGAGGGTCACGAAAAACTCAGTTCTCCTGGAAATTGCTCACCCATGGAAAAGAGATCAAAGAAGTTCAAGGAAAAATTGAAACAACGTGAGGTGGACCAATGCAAAGATCAGACTTCTGATGGAATTAAGGGTTATGAAAAACTCAGTTCCCCTGGAAATCATTCGTCTAAGGACAAGAGATCAAAGCAATTCATGGCAAAATCGAAACAACGTAAGGTGGATCAATACAGAGATCAGACTTCTGAGGGAATTGAGGGTCACGAAAAACTCAGTTCTCCAAGAAATCATTCGTCCGAGGACAAGAAAGCAAAGAAATTCAATGAAAAATTGAAACAACGGGAGGTGGATCAATGAAAAGATCAGACTTCTGAGGGAATTAAGGGTCACAAAAAACTCAGTTCCCCTGGAAATTGCTCGCCCTGGACAAAAGATCAAAGAAAAATAAAGAAAAATTGAAACAGTGTGAGGTGGATCAATGCAAAAATCAGAACTCTGAGGGAATTGTGGGTCACGAAAAACTCAGTTCACCTGAAAAATTGTTCGCCCATGGACAAGAGATCAAAGAAATTCAAGGAACAATTGAAACAACGTGAGGTGGATCAATGCAAAAATGAGACTTCTGAGGGAATTGAGGGTCACGAAAAACTCAATTCCCCTGGAAATCATTTGTCCGAGGAAAGGAGATAAATATAATTCAAGGAAAAATTGAAACAACATTAAGTGGATCAATGCAAAGTTCAGACTTCTGAGGGAATTGAGGGCCGAGAAAAACTCAGTTCCCCTGGAAAGTGCTCGCACATGGACAAGAGATCGAAGAAATTCAAGGAAAAAAAAAACTCAGTTCCCCTGGAAAGTGCTCGCACATGGACAAGAGATCGAAGAAATTCAAGGAAAAATCGAGACAGCGTGAGTTGGATCAATGCAAAGATCAGACTTTCGAGGGAATTGAGGGTAACGAAAAACTCAGTTTCCCCTGGAAATCGCTCGCCCGTGGACAAGAGATCTAAAAAATTCAAGGAAAATTGAAAGAACATGAGGAGGATCAATGCAAAGATCAGACTTCTGAGAAAATTGAGGGTCACGAAAAACTCATTTTCCCTTGGAAATCGCTCGTTCATTGACAAGAGATCAAAGGAATTCAAACAAAAATTGAAACAGCGTGAGGTTGATCAATGCAAAGATCAGAATTCTGAGGGAATTGAGGGTCGAGAAAAACTCAGTTCCCCTGGAAATTATTCTCCGTGGACAAGAGAGCAAAAAAATTCAAAGAAAAATTAAAACAATGTGAGGTGGATCAATGCAAAAATCAGACTTATGAGGGAATTGAGGGTCACAAAAAATTTAAATCCACTGGAAATTATTCGTCCGAGGACAAGAGAGCAAAGAAATTCAAGGAAAAATTGAAACAACGTAAGGAGGATCAATGCAAAGATCAGAATTTTGAAGGAATTGAGGGTCAAGGAAAACTCAGAAAGATCAGAATTTTGAAGGAATTGAGGGTCAAGGAAAACTCAGTTCCCCCTGAAAATCGCTCCCCACGGATAAGAGATGAAAGAAATTCAAGGAAAAATTGAAACAGTGTGAGTTGGATCGTTGCAAAGATATGACTTTTGTGGGAATTGAGTGTCAAAAAAAACTCAGTTCGCCCTGGAAATCGCACCCCATGGACAAGAGAGCATAGAAATTCAAGGAAAATTAAAACAGCGTAAGGTGGATCGACGAAAAAATCAGACTTATGAGGGAATTGAGGGTCACGAAAAACTCAATTTCTCCTAGAAATTGCTCGCCCATGGACAAGAGATCAAAAATCCAAGAAAAAAATTGAAACAGCGTGAGGTGGATCAATGCAAAGATCAGAATTCTGAGAGAATTGAGGATCACGAAAAACTCAGTTTCCCCTGGAAATCGCTCGCCGTGGACAAGAGATCAAAGGAATTCAAACAAAAATTGAAACAGCGTGAGGTGAATCAATGCAAAGATCAGAGTTCTGAGGGAATTGAGGGTCACAAAAAGCTCAATTCACTTGGTAAATATTCGTCCGATGACAAGAAAGCAAAGAAATTCAAGGGAAAATTGAAACAATGTGAAGTGGATCAATGCAAAGATCAGACTTCTGAAAAAAATTTAAATCCCCTAGAAATTATTCGTCCGAGGGCAAGAGAGCAAAGAAATTCAATGAAAAATTGAAACAGCGTGAGGTGGATTGATGCAAAGTTCAGACTTTTGAGGGAATTGAGGGTCATGAAAAACTCAGTTTTCCCTGAAAATCCCTCGCCCATGGACAAGAGATCAAAGAAGTTCAAGGAAAAATTGAAACAATGTGAGGTGGATCAATGCAAAGATCGGATTTCTGAGGGAATTGAGGGCCACGAAAAATTTAAATCCCCTGGAAATTATTCGTCCGAATACAAAAGAGCTAAGAAATTCAAGAAAAAATTGAAAAAACGTGAGGTGGATCAACGCAAAGATCACACTTTTGAGGGAATTGAAGGTCACGAAAAACTCAGTTCCCCCTGAAAAATCGCTCCCTAAGAAAAAAAGAGCAAAAAAATTCAAGGAAAAATTGAAACGATGTGAGGTGGATCAATGCAAAGATCGGACTTCTGAGAGAATTGAGGGTCACGAAAAATTTAAATCCCCTGGAAATTATTCGTCTGAGGAAAAAAGAGCAAAGAAATTCAAGAAAAAATTGAAACAACGTGAGGTGGATCAATGAAAAAATCACACTTTTGAGGGAATTGAAGGTAACGAAAAAGTTAGTTCCCCATGGAAATCGCTCCCAATCACACTTTTGAGGGAATTGAAGGTAACGAAAAAGTTAGTTCCCCATGGAAATCGCTCCCCATGGACAAGAGAAAAAAAAATTAATGAAAAATTGAAGCAGCGTGAAGTGGATCAATGCAAAAATCAGACTTTTGAGGGAATTGAGGGTCACAAAAAACTTAAATCCCCTAGAAATTATTCGTCCAAGGACAAGAGAGCATATAAATTCAAGGAAAAATAAACAGCGCGTGGTGGATCGATGAAAAGATCAGACTTTTGAGGAAATTGAGAGTCACGAAAAACTAAGTTTCCCCTGAAAATTGCGCGCCCATGGAAAAGAGATCAACGAAATTCAAGGAAAAATTGAAACAACGTGAGGTGGATCAATGCAAATATCAGAATTCTGAGGCAGTTGAGGTTCACGAAAAACTCAGTTTTCCCTGGAAATCGGTCGCCCATGGACAGGAGATCAAAAAAAATCAAAGAAAAATTGAAACAGCGTGGTGTGGATCAATGAAAATATTTGACTTCTGAGGGAATTGAGGGTCGAGAAAAAATCAATTCCCCTGAAAATTATTCGTCGGAGGACAAGAGGGCAAAGAAATTCAAATAAAAATTGAAACAATGTGAGGTGGATCAATGCAAAGATCGGATTTCAGAGGGAATTAAGGGTCACGAAAAATTTAAATCCCCTGGAAATTATTCGTTCGAGGACAAGAGAGCAAAGAAAATTCAAGGAAGAACTGAAACAACGTGAGATGGATCAATGCAAAGATCACACTTTTGACGGAATTGAAGGTCACAAATAACTCATTTCCCCTGGAAATCACCCTCCATTGACAAGAGAGCAAAAAAAATTCAAGGAAAAATTGAAATAGCGTGATGTGGATCAATACAAATATCAGACTTTTGAGGGAATTCAAGATCACGAAAAACTCAGTTTCCCTGGAAATCGCTCGCCCATGGACAAGAGATCAAAAATATACAAGTAAAAATTGAAACAGCGTGAGGTGGATCAATGCAAAGATCTGATTTTTGTAGGAATTGAGGGTCACGAAAAAACCCCTTGGAAATCGCTTCTCCATGGACAAGAGAGCAAAGAAATTCATGGAAAAATTGAAAAAGCGTGAGGTGGATCAATGCAAAGATCAGACTTTTGAGGGAATTGAAAGTTACCAAAAATTGAGTTTCCCCTAGAAATCGCTCGCCAATGAACAAGAGATCAAAGAAATTCAACGAAAATTTGAAACAATGTGAGGTGGATCAATGCAAAGATCGGATTTCTGAGAGAATTGAGAGTCATGAAAAATTTAAATAAAATTTGAAACAATGTGAGGTGGATCAATGCAAAGATCGGATTTCTGAGAGAATTGAGAGTCATGAAAAATTTAAATCCCCTGGAAATTATTTGCCCGAGGACAAAAGAGCAAAGAAATTCAAGGAAAAATTGAAACAACGTGGTGTGGATCAATGCAAAAATCACACTTTTTAGGGAATTGAAGGTCACGAAAAAAAAATCAGTTCCCCCTGAAAAATCGCTCCCCATGGACAAGAGAGCAAAAACATTCAAGGAAAAATTGAAATTATAACATTCAAGGAAAAATTGAAATTATGCGAGGTGAATCAATGCAAAGATCGGACTTCTGAAGAAATTGAGGGTCACGAAAAATTTAAATCCCCTGGGAATTATCCGTCCGAGGACAAAAGAGCAAAGAAATTCAAGGAAAAATTGAAAAAACGTGAGGTGGATCAATGCAATGATCACACTTTTGAGGAAATTGATGGTCACGAAAAAGTCAGTTCCCCCTGGAAATCGCTCCCCATGGACAAGAGAGCAAAAACATTCAAGAAAAAATTGAAACAGCGTGAAGTGGATCAATGCAAAAATCAGACTTCTGAGGGAATTGAGGGTCACGAAAAACTTAAATCCCCTGGAAATTATTCGTCCGATGACAAGAGAGCATAGAAATTTAAGGAAAAATTGAAACAACGTGAGGTGGATCGATGAAAAGATCAGAATTTTGAGGGAATTGAGGGTTACGAAAAACTCAGTTTCCCCTGGAAATCGCTCACCCATGGATAAGAGATCAAAGAAATTCAAGGAAAAATTGAAATAGCGTGAGGTGGATCAATGCAAAGATCAGACTTCTGAGGGAGTTGAGGTTCACGAAAAACTCAGTTTCCCCTGGAAATCGCTCGCCCATGGACAGGAGATCAAAAAATCAAGGAAAAATTGAAACAGCGTGAGGTGGATCAATGCAAAGATTTGACTTCTGAGGTAATTGAGGGTCGAGAAAAACTCAATTTCCCTGGAAATTCTTCGTCGGAGGACAAGAGAGCAAAGAAATTCAAAGAAAAATTGACTGGAAATTCTTCGTCGGAGGACAAGAGAGCAAAGAAATTCAAAGAAAAATTGAAACAATGTGAGGTGGATCAATGCAAAGATCAGACTTCTGAGGGAATTGTGGGTCACGAAAAATTTAAATCCCCTGGAAATTATTCGTCCGAGGACAAGAGAGCAAAGATATTCAAGGAAGAACTGAAACAACGTGAGGTGAATCAATGCAAAGATCACACTTTTGACGGAATTGAAGGTTACAAAAAACTCATTCCCCCTGGAAATCGCTCACCATTGACAAGAGAGCAAAAAAATTAAAGGAAAAATTGAAATAGCGTGATGTGGATCAATGCAAAGATCAGACTTTTGAGGGAATTGAAGATCACGAAAATGTCAGTTCCCCTTGGAAATCGCTCCCCCATGGACAAGAGAGCATAGAAATTCAAGAAAAAATTAAAACAGCGTGAGGTGGATCAGTGCAAAGATCAGACTTTTGAGGGAATTGAGGGTCACGAAATACTCAGTTTCCCCTGGAAATTGCTCGCCCATGGACAAGAGATCAAATAAATTCAAGGAAAAATTGAAACATCGTGAGGTTGATCAATGCAACGATCAAACTTCTGAGGGAATTGAGGGTCACGAGAAACTCAGTTCCCCCTGGAAATCGCTCCCTCATGGACAAGAGACCAAAGTAATTAAAAGAAAAATTGAAACATCGTAAAACTATTGATCCTATGGATGGTTCTGAATTGGATCTTCCTAGTTTACCAGAAAAGCTGAATATCAGTGATAGTAGACTGAGTGGTGGCAAAAACTACGAGGAAGCAATAAAATCCAACATCAAACATGTCTTCACTTTTGGAAGTGCTGGAAATGTTGATCCTAAGCATAAAGAAGCTGGGATGACATCAGGACCATGCTCTTTTAGTGCCAATGACTTTCACAAAAATGATAATGTAGGAGATGAATGACCGAATTTCATATCCAACAGTACCACTGCAAGCCACTTAACAGACACTAGCTATGGTACAAAAACATTCTTTGATGATTTTAATGTACCTGAACGGGATCTTTCATCACAACAAAAACATTCTTTGATGATTTTAATGTACCTGAACGGGATCTTTCATCACATAAGAACAGTTTATTCCCAAAAGTGAGCAGAAATCTAGTAGTGGCGGGAAGAAATCGTTCGTCCAAGGACATAGTGGCGGGAAGAAATCGTTCGTCCAAGGACAGAGATCAAAGAAGTTCGATGAAAAATTAAAACAGCATGAGGTGGACCAATGCAAAGATCATACTTCCGAGGGAATTTAGGGTCACAAAAATCTCAGTTCCCCTGGAAATCATTCTTCCGAGGAAAAGAGATCAAAGAAATTCAACGAAAAATTGAAACTGCGTGTGGTGGTTCAAAGCAAATATAAGAATTCTGAGGGAATTGAGGGTCACAAAAAAACCCAGTTCCCTTTGAAATCATTCGTCCGAGAAAAAGATATCAAAGAATTCAAAGAAAAATTAAAACAATATGAGGCGGATCAACGTAAAGATCATACTTCTAAGGGAAATGAGGATCACGAAAAACTCAGTTCTCCTGTAAATTGCTCGCCCATGGACAAGATATCAAAGAAATTCAAGGAAAAATTGAAACAGAGTGAGGTGGTTGAATGCAAAGATCAGGCTTCTGAGGGTCACGAAAAACTTAGTTGCATGGAAATCATTCGTTAGAGTATATAAGAGCAAGAAATTCAAGGAAAAACTAAAACAATGTGAGGTAGATCAATGCAAAGATCAGACTACAAAGGAAATTGAGGGTCACGAAAAACTCAGTTTCCCTTAAAATTGCTCGCCCATGGACAAGAGATCAAACAAATTCAAGGAAAACTTAAAACAACATGAGGTAGATCATTACAGAGATCAGACTTTTAAGGAATTGAGGGTAACGAAAAACTCAGTTCCCCTGGAAATTGTTCGCCCATGGACAAGAGATCAAAGAAATTCAAGGAAAAATTGAAACAACGTGAGGTGGATCAATGCAAAGATTAGAATTCTGAGGGAATTCAGGGTAACGAAAAACTCAGTTCTCCCTGAAATCATTCGTACGAGGACAAGAGATCAAAGAAATTAAAGGCAAAATTAAAACAGCGTGAGGTGGATCAATGCAGAGATCAGACTTATGAGGGAATTGAGAAAATTAAAACAGCGTGAGGTGGATCAATGCAGAGATCAGACTTATGAGGGAATTGAGGGTCAAGAAAATTCAGTTCCCCTCGAAATTGCTCGCCCAAGGACAAGAGATCAAATAAATTTAAGGAAAAATTATAATAGCGTGAGGTGGATCATTGCAGAGTTCAGACTTCTAAGGGACTTGAGGATAACAAAAAACTCAGTTCCCATGGAAATTGCTCACTCATGCGAAACAGATCAAAGACATTCAAGGAAAAATTGAAACAGCGTGAGGTGGATCATTGCAAATATCAGACTTATGAGAGAATTGAGGGTCACAAAAAACACAGTTCCCCTCGAGAACAAGAAATCAAAGAATTTCAAGGCAAAATAGAAACAGCGTGAGGTGGATCAATGCACAGATCGGTCTTCTAAGGGAATTGAGGGTCATGAAAAACTCAGTTCCCCTCGAAATTGGTCGCCCATGGACAAGAGATCAAATAAATTCAAGAAAAAATTGAAATAGTCTGAGGTGAACTAATGCAAAGATCAGACTTTTGATGGAATTAAGGATTATGAAAAACTCAGTTCCCCTGGATATCATTCGTCTAAGGACAAAACTCAGTTCCCCTGGATATCATTCGTCTAAGGACGAGATCAAAGAAATTCAAGGAAAAATTGAAACATCGTGAGGTTGATTAATGCAAATATCAGACTTCTGAAGGAATTGAGGGTCACAAAAACTCAGTTCACCTCTAATCATTCGTACGATGACAAGAGATTAAAGAAATTCAAATCAAAATTGAAACAGCGTGTGGTGGATCAATACAGAGATTAGACTTCTGAGGGAATTGAGGGTTACGAAAACTCAGTTCCCCAGAAAATCATTCGTTCAAGGACAAGAGAGCAAAGTAATTCAAGGAAAAATTGAAACACGATGAGGTGGATCAATGCAAAGATCAGATTTTTAAGGGAATTGAGGATCACGAAAAACTCAGTTTCCCCTGGAAATCGCTCGCCCATGGACAAGAGATCAAAGAAATTCAAGGAATAATTGAAACAGCGTGAGGTGGATCAATGCAAAGTTCAGAATTTTGAGGGAATTGAGGGTCACGAGAAAACTCGGGTTCCCGTTGAAATCGCTCGTCCATGGACAAGAGATCTAAGAAATTCAAGAAAAAATTGAAACAACGTGAGGTGGATCAATGCAAAGATCAAACTTTTGAGGGAATTGAGGGTCACGAAAAACTCAGTTCCCCCTGGAAATCGCTCCCACATGGACAAGAGAACAAAGAAATTCAAGGAAAAATTGAAACAGCGTGAGGTGGATCAATGCAAAGGTCAGACTTTTGAGGGAATTGAAGGTCACGAAAAACTCGGTTCCCCCTAGAAATCGCTCCCTCATGGACAAGAGAGCAAAGAAATTCAAGGAAAATTGAAACAGCCTTATGTGGATCAATGCAAAGACCAAACTTTTGAGGGAATTGATGATCACTAAAAACTCAGTTTCCCTTGGAAATCGCTCGCCCATGGACAAGAGATCAAAGAAATTCGAGGAAAAATCGAAACAGCGTGAGGTGGAGCAATGCAAAGATCAGACTTTCGAGAGAATTGAGGGTCACGAAAAACTAAGTTCTCCCTGGAAATCGCTCCCTCATGGACAAGAGAGCAAAGAAATTCAAGGAAAATTGAAACAGCGTGATGTGGATCAATGCAAAGATCAGACTTTTGAGGGAATTGAGGGTCACGAAAAACTTAGTTTCCCCTGGGAATTTCTCGCCCATGGATAAGAGATCAAAGAAATTCAAGGAAAAGTTGAAACAGCGTGAGGTGGATCAATGCAAAGATCAGACTTTTGAGGGAATTGAGGGTAACGAAAAATTCAGTTCCTCCTGGAGATCGCTCCCCCATGGACAAGAGATCAAAGAAATTCAAAGAAAAATTGAAACATCGTGAGGTGGATCAATGCAAAGTTCAGACTTTTGAGGGAATTGAGGGTCACGAAAAACTCAATTCCCCTAAAAATCATTTGTGAGGACAAGATATCAAAGACCTGCGTTACCATGAGCTTTGACAATGTTGTTGATCAATTCCATAATTAGTACTATTTTATCCATGCAGTCCAATCGTCCCAAATCTAAATGGTCAATGAATGTATGTTTAATCTTAAGTTTATATAAAAGTTTGTAAGAAAGTTAAAATGATAAATCTTTGAAAAGTTTGGTATTTTAACGAAATTTTTCCTAATAATCAAGACAGGATTTAAAAATAAAGACGATAATTTAATACATGAAATGAGATAATTTTAAGAGTTGTACTCAATAAAATATAAGTTCTTGGATATAAGTTCTTTATGTTTATATTGATATAATATCATTTACAATCTTGGTAGGCAAAAATTTTCCACCGATGAAATTTGTAATTTATACCACCTACGGTCAATCGCAACAATTGTGAACTAAAATAAGTTAAATTGATGCGACATAGTCCTCAAATTCAAACATAAAAACAATGATCCCTGTCATTTACGTTAAACTGTCCATTTCCTTGGTCAAGATGAACACATCTAAGTTGACCAAAGAATTTTCAAAGTAAACCCATATGATGACGATAGCCATGAAACAGAAGTCATGTTTAAATTAGTTTTCCACTCTTAAGAGTATGTTTATATGTTTTAGAAGCACCTGTACCAAAACCAAATTTTGGAGACTTCATCGAGTGCCTTCACCATCGGACTAATGCGGAGAATCCAATCAACGAGACCATCTTAATCGCTGATAACACCACCACCTTTTTGTCTTCTTACGTGTCATACACGAAAAACAAGAGGTTCTCGAGCCCTAACTACAAAAAACTACTAGCCATCGTAGCGGCCAAACATGTATCTCATGTTCAGGCCACTGTGGTCTGCGCAAAGTCAAATGGTATCCAGATACGTGTCCGAAGCGGTGGTCATGACGGCGAGGGTCTTTCTTACATGTCGTCTGTTCCATTTGTCATCCTCGATATGCACAATCTGAGGTCCGAGGGTCTTTCTTACATGTCGTCTGTTCCATTTGTCATCCTCGATATGCACAATCTGAGGTCTATTAGTGTTGACTTGTCTAGCAAGAAAGCTTGGGTTGAAGCTGGTGCGACCTTGGGAGAGCTCTACACAAAGATCAGTGACGCGAGCCAAACTTTAGCTTTCCCGGCTGGTGTTTGCCCTACGGTAGGAGCAGGAGGACACATAAGCGGTGGAGGGTTTGGAAATCTGATGAGAAAATTCGGAGTTACTGTGGATCATGTCATTGGTTTTAGAAGCACCTGTACCAAAACCAAATTTTGGAGACTTCATCGAGTGCCTTCACCATCGGACTAGCACGGAGAATCCAATTAACGATACCATCTTAATCGCTGATAACACCACCACCTTTTTGTCTTCTTACATGTCATACACGAAAAACAAGAGGTTCTCAAACCCTAACTACAAAAAACTATTAGCCATCGTAGCTGCCAAACATGTATCTCATGTTCAGGCCACTGTGGTCTGCGCTAAGTCCAATGGTATCCAGATACGTGTCCGAAGCGGTGGTCATGATGGAGAGGGTCTTTCGTACATGTCGTCTGTTCCTTTTGTCATTCTCGATATGCACAATCTGAGGTCTATTAGTGTTGACTTGTCTAGCAAGAAAGCCTGGGTTGAAGCTGGTGCGACCTTGGGAGAGCTCTACACAAAGATCAGTGACGCGAGCCAAATTTTAGCTTTCCCAGCTGGTGTTTGCCCAACGGTAGGAGCAGGAGGACACATAAGCGGTGGAGGGTTTGGAAATCTGAGGACACATAAGCGGTGGAGGGTTTGGAAATCTGATGAGAAAATTCGGAATTACAGTGGATCATGTCATTGATGCTAAATTAGTTGATGTCAACGGTAAGGTCTTGACCCGAGCTACCATGGGAGAAGATCTCTTTTGGGCTATTCGCGGCGGTGGTTCTAATTTTGGAGTTATTCTCTCTTTTAAAATCAAGCTCGTCGAGGTTCCAAAGATCTTGACAGTGTTTAAGGTTAACAAAACATTGGAACAAGGAGGCACTGATATTCTCTACAAGTGGCAGCATGTAGCTAGCAAATTCCCTGACAGTCTTTTCACAACAGCATGGCCTCGGCCAGTAAATGGAACAAAACCTGGGGAGAGAACCATCGCTGTTGTAGTCTATGCTCAGTTCTTGGGTCCATCAGATAAGCTGATGGCGATAATGAAGAAGAGCTTCCCTGAATTAGGGCTGAAACGTGAAGATTGCGGCAAAGTGGTGTTATTGACAAGTAATATAAAGTTTAAGCCTTTGATGGGTGTAAAATCCCTAACAGTAGTCTATGCTCAGTTCTTGGGTCCAGCAGATAAGCTGATGGCGATAATGAACAAGAGCTTCCCTGAACTACGACTAAAACGTGAAGATTGCCAAGAAATGAGCTGGATTAACACAACGTTGTTTTGGGCCAATTACCCAGCGGGTACACCCAAGAGCGTCCTACTAAATAGGCCTCCAACAAATTCAATATCCTTCAAGAGTAAATCTGATTTTGTGAAAAAGCCAATTCCCAAAGAAGGACTAGAGAAGCTTTGGAAGACAATGTTTAAATTCAAGAATACTGTCTCGATGCAATTCAACCCTTACGGTGGAGTGATGGACAGGATTCCGGCGACGGCCACAGCGTTTCCTCACCGGAAAGGAAACTTGTTCAAGATTCAATATTCTACGATGTGGACAGACGCAAACGACACAGAGAGTAGTCTGGCCATGATGAAGGAGCTTTTCGATGTTGCGGAAAAGTATGTGTCAAGTAACCCAAGAGAGGCGTTCTTTAATTTCAGAGACTTGGATATTCGAAGCAATCCGAGTGGTGAGACAAACGTAGATAGGGCTAAAATCTATGGATCTAAGTATTTCTTGGGGAATTTGAAGAGATTGATGGATGTTAAAGCTAAGTATGATCCTGATAATTTCTTTAAGAATGAGCAGAGTATTCCTCCTATTCGTGTAAAGTAGTGATATACTGTTACCAAGTGTGATAAGTTATGTGAGCATGTGTTATTGAAGTAGAACCTACAAGTAGTTTGTTATGTTATATCGTCATTTGATGAATAATAATATATTTTCAATAATTTTGATAAAATAAGAACAATTTGAAAATAGTATAAGAGCTTCATTATTAGTTTTATAACTAAATAAAATCATCTAAAAGAAGATTCTAAATCCTAATGAAACTTCCACTGCAGATAATAACCTAAGTTTCGCAGATCAACTTTTACATGATTCC
>CM071719.1:24047540-24060409 GCA_036630335.1 Physaria fendleri | reverse complement strand
TCCCAAGAGCAACAGCTAAGTACCATTCACAGCCTGGTTTATTTCCTCTCTTATTCCCTATGTTCAGTTCTTGGCTGGCTTTACAGGACTCCTCACCTTTTGCTCGGATGTGGCTGTTCTGAAGGATGCTTCATCTGCAGAGCTTGGAAGGATTATGTTTTTCTGCTTTTGAAACATTTAAAAACAGTCTTGTATTATTTAGTTGTTTTGCTTTGCTGGTTTGTTTTGTTTGCAGGTAGCCCAGGTATGATCCTCTCTTCCTTTAAAATTGTAAACTCAGAGCCTGTTCTGACTGTTTGAACTTATGTATGAACGTTTTTTTGGGGAATAAAGTTTCACATTCTTTAAAAAAAAAAAAAAAAAAAAAAATTTTTTTGGGGAATAAAGTTTCACATTCTTTAAAAAAAAAAAAAAAAAAAAAAAGATATAAAATAAGTAGATATAAAGAAAAGGAATATAGAAAATACTTGTCAATGTAAAAGGCAAATGGAACCATAGCTATGGTGTCAACAAATAGGACGTATATATTCATACCTTTATTTAGGACATCCTTTGATAGAATGTTTAGAAGAAACTTTGTCTGTCTCAATTGATTGTTGAATATTTTTTTCTTTTAAAGTCTTCCAGTTTGTGTTTTTTTATTTTGAATTACTTTGGAAAAATGTTTCGGTTGAAAAGCTTTTAAAAATGTCAATTGATTGATAGGCTTCTTGGCTGTGCTAACAAATATTTGTTCAAAGTCTAGCTCTATTTTTTTAAGGGAAGCTTGGAATATCGCATTTAGTCAAAAATGGGAGATTGTTGAAGCGGAGAATTTCATCAAGAAGAAGAATTCAAACTAGAGTCGAAAGGAGGGAAGCTAATTCAAGACCTTGCGAGATAGTTTTGGATATTGGATCACGTTTTAGGGATCGTTTTCAGAAGAAAGACTATGCGAGATAGTATAGGAAAGGTTTGAGATTACAAGAAACATCCTATTGTGTATTAGATTGGTTTGCTTGTACTTTCCACTACTATAAGAGAGTCTTTGCTTTGAGAGAGTATGAGATTAAAAGTTTGTAATAAGAAAAACAGTTACAAACCTTGTTAATCAACGAAAATATTTTCTTGGAATCACAAGTGTTTTCTATTTTAGTTCATTCTGTTTTTTCAACATCTATAGTCTCGTGTAAACTCTCACAACGAATTCTTTAACAAATTCAAAAACTCATTCTTGCTAAATCCGAATCTCGATGTCTCATTTCCTTTCAATGAAAATATGGCTACTACGCTAGCAAAACTTTCAAAATTTATGCACAAAATCAATTCGCTTCTTCTTTTAGGTATTCGGATTTCTGGAAGCGCTAGTTCGTAATAAATAGTAAAAAGAATCTAAATTTTAAATAGGTAGAAGAAAAAATCGTGCAAACAAAAAAATAATGGAAAAAGTTAGATTTTGTGCGATAATATTAATGGTGGTAATGGTCATGACAAGGGTTTCAGCGGAAGAGACCAATGAGGTGACTCTTGCGGCGGAGGCTACCGCCTTAAGTTTTAAAAGCAGAGCGGAAGAGACCAATGAGGTGACTCTTGCGGCGGAGGCTACCGCCTTAAGTTTTAAAAGCAGCGCCGGAGAAGCTGCTGAAGGAGCCAAGACTTGGGCTGATTGGGCTTCTCACAAAATCATGTAACTTTTTCTCCTTTCTATTCTTATAACCTCAAAACTTACTCTTGCGGCGGAGGCTACCGCCTTAAGTTTTAAAAGCAGCGCCGGAGAAGCTGCTGAAGGAGCCAAGACTTGGGCTGATTGGGCTTCTCACAAAATCATGTAACTTTTTCTCCTTTCTATTCTTATAACCTCAAAACTTTTTTTTTTTTTCTTTTTGACATGAAATTCAATTTATTCGATAGTTATATTTTTTTTTTTTTGGTAATAATGAACTCAAACCATTTTGTTTTTCTGATTTTAAGGCATCCCGGCGACATGTTGAAAACGGAAACACCCGATTCAGACTGAAGTATATGTATCGGTGTTCTTTGCTAAAAAAAACCATTCTAAGAATATTTGTAAATGTTTATCAGCAAAAAAACCATTTTGTTTTTCTGATTTTAAGGCATCCCGGCGACATGTTGAAAACGGAAACACCCGATTCAGACTGAAGTATATGTATCGGTGTTCTTTGCTAAAAAAAACCATTCTAAGAATATTTGTAAATGTTTATCAGCAAAAATAAATGTTTATCAGCAAAAACATTGTGTTGCACTTTCAGTTGTACCTTACTGAAACTCTTATTGTCTTGTTTATCAGCAAAAACATTGTGTTGCACTTTCAGTTGTACCTTACTGAAACTCTTATTGTCTATCTTTCCCAGTGATGACTACCTTGTAATTTAAATAAATTAACAATTACTATATAGTTTGCTTTGACTTTAATCTAGAGTTTAGGTTCACATATTACATTTAATACTACCAAAAATATTTTGTTTGTTTGCTTTGACTTTAATCTAGAGTTTAGGTTCACATATTACATTTAATACTACCAAAAATATTTTGTTTTAGTTTCCAACCTAAACGGTAAACAAAGCATACTTTCCCATTAGACTTCTATTTTCCTACAAAAGACACATCGAGGCAGAAGACATGTTTATTGCAAAACAAAGAGAAAAAGAAACATAATCTTTCTTTAAAATTGAATGATCCAAAGTTTGTCTTCGAATTACCAGTAACTTATACGTATGAAATACCCAAGAGAACAGAGAGACACAAATGAAGAGATCAACAAGATCTTCCATGCTAAATATGTTTTAGTTTCCAACCTAAACGGTAAACAAAGCATACTTTCCCATTAGACTTCTATTTTCCTACAAAAGACACATCGAGGCAGAAGACATGTTTATTGCAAAACAAAGAGAAAAAGAAACATAATCTTTCTTTAAAATTGAATGATCCAAAGTTTGTCTTCGAATTACCAGTAACTTATACGTATGAAATACCCAAGAGAACAGAGAGACACAAATGAAGAGATCAACAAGATCTTCCATGCTAAATATTACTTTCTTCCGCGGGTTAGCCTCTGCAAATGATAATTAATGTTTCCCCAAGACTTGTTCTTTTGATCCGTCTGCAGAGCAAGAGTTTCAACAAAACAAAGTTAAAAACCGTTTCGACTGGAACGAATTCGGGATACTATGCATTGTACATTGCATTCTTCTTGGACCTCTGTTTCTCAAGACATTAAGCTCATACAAGATTGATGTTATGCTGTAACTGCTAGATGCTGGAGACACTTGCATTGAAGGTGGGACTTTTTGGTTGCTAAGCAGACGAGGTTGGTTTTCGTAGAGTGTGAACTTGGTTCCAAGGAAATTGGATCTGTCTCCACACAACAAAAGTTGTAATACATGAACATCAAGATGATGTAGAAAGCAAAAACAGAGACTTTACCTCAGTTTTCCTATGTAATTACTGCTATTTCTTGAGAAGTCTTTTCCAGACAAAGATATAACAAATTCAGCACCTGTCGCCCTTCTGACTCTCTTTGCAGATAACAACAGCTTACTCTTGTCTCCACAAGGATCTGCAATTAAACAGACAATAGTTATGTATTATACATAGTCCAAGCTAGGTTGTTCTTTTCTCAAGGTGAGAGTAAAACTAACCAGGGCTTAAACCAAGATAGAGACGGTATATTCCAGGTTCTTTTCTCAAGGTGAGAGTAAAACTAACCAGGGCTTAAACCAAGATAGAGACGGTATATTCCAGTAGCTCTTTCACGTTTGATAAAGCATTGAATAGGAGCATCTCTAGGACCAGGCTGTGCCAAAGAATCATCAAAATGTTTCAAACAATGATAATACCAAAAAACTAGTCTAAGAAGAGTTACAAAAGAGTGAAACCAAACCTGCTTTAAGGAAGTTGGAAAAGTGAGTAAACCTGAGAGCTCAGGAACTTTAACTAACTCTTTAGTCATCTCCCTCCATGACCTACAAACCGAAGCACAAGCAACAACGTCTCTCCTTGCAGGCCACAAAGTCTGATCAGACTCAAGTCTTTGGACTATATCAAGAAGCAACTCAGGAGGTAAATCAGCCCAAATACTATCATCTACATTTTCGTTAGACAAAGATGATCCTTCTGGAGCAATATGTGATCTTCTCCCTCGTCGACCAATAATCCCCTTGTATTTGTTATTCGCTCTAAGATCTCGAACTATGTTCTTCAATGACATTTTCTAACACTTAACAAAGATATCACAGAGCTTCTGTAGAATCTATGGTATCAAAAACCCTAATTCAGATTATCAAAATACGAATTCAGTGAATAATTTCATTGTTGAGTTATGAAGATCGATGAATTATTCACCAAATAGAGCCAAAAAAGAAAAAAAAAGATACCTAATATCTATAGATTGGAGAAAGTGAATTATGGATCCGGTTTCTCCGCCATTATCGTGAAGACTTTCGAGAGAGTTAAATAAACAAAAGCATCGAGAAACGAGAAAGAAAGATTAATGTACCAACAAAAGCGACAAATTCATCGGGAAAGGAGAAGTCTTTCTTCTTCCAATGACAAAGAGGAATTTAGGTTTTAAAAAAAACAAAACAAAACTTTTTAGAAGAATATGAAATTAAGGGTTTCTCTCTCGAAATGAAGATTACACTATCACCACCACCTCTCCGATGCCGTCACCGTCGCCGCCGTGAGCTTCGATTTCGGGCTAGAGGAGGGAGGAAAGACGACAATAGCCGCAATAATTTCGAGGAGGAAGATATTAGATAAGACGAATAGATTTTTAGTTATTAAAAAAGAGACTATGCAATGCAAATGACCTCAATTGAAATTAGTAAATTACTATCAAAAATAGGATTTTCAAAAAAATCTTTTTATTTTGGTCATAATTCACATTTGACTAATCGAGTGCTATTTAAAAGATTCAAAACGTATGAGGGATCTAAAATTTTAATAGGATATTAGTTGATAGACAAATCTATTTAAGGGTTAAAAATATATATATCAAATCTATCAAAAGGTTAACAAAATATATCAAATCTACCTAAATGTGTTATCTAATATATATATATCTAAACAACCCTCAAAAGAAAATTTAATATGCTTGCTATGGAAGGAGGAAGTAGAGATCACAATACTCTCTTCAAGCGATCGCTGGATTGACGCTAGAATTACTTGGCAGAACAAATCTTTCATATTTACGGGCATCTACGGAGACCCGGTAATTGCTGAGAGAGAGAAAGTTTGGGAAGAGATCATCGCTATGGGAGAAAATAGAGATGAATCCTGGATAATGTTAGGAGATTTCAATGAATTATACAGCAATGAGGATAAACGTGGTGGATGTGTTCGATCTGAAGCCTCCTTCATCCCCTTCAGAACGATGCTCACTCGCTGTGGTTTGTTGGAAATCCCTTTCGAAGGGAACCCTTATTCATGGTTTGGACACAGATACGATGAACTTGTACACTGTAAAGTAGATCGCGTTGTAAGTAACACCAACTGGTTTCTTCAGTATCCTTCGGCAACATCTTATTACTTACCACGCATTGCTCCGATCACAGCTCTGTTTTAACTAAATTTAACGGGGAGGATCACAAAAGGAGGGGTCAATTCCGTTTCGATTCTAGATGGTTGCAAAGAGAAGGATTTCCTGAAGCTGTTATCCAAGGATGGCATCGCTCTTCGTTGGACTCAATCGATATTATTGACCTCATTCGCAGCTGTCGTTCCTCAATAGCCTCATGGAAGAAAAATAAGCCTTTCAATTCACAGGTCCAGATTAGAGATTTAAAATATCGAATTGATTTTTTAACTCATCAGGACTCTTTCAATGTTGAGGAATATGCAAGTCAGGTAATAGGAATTCTAAGTTCTTTCATGGTGCAGTCAAACAAAGATGAGCTCAGAACTATATCCGTAGCTTACAAAATGAAACAACAGGTCAATTACTCTATGACGATCGCGAAAAAACAGAGACTTTACCTCAGTTTTCCTATGTAATTACTGCTATTTCTTGAGAAGTCTTTTCCAGAGAAAGATATAACAAACTCAGCACCTGTCGCCCTTCTGACTCTCTTTGCAGATAACAACAGCTTACTCTTGTCTCCACAAGGATCTGCAGTTAAATAGACAATAGTTATCTATAATACATAGTCCAAGCAAGGTTCTTTTCTCAAGGTGAGAGTAAAACTAACCAGGGCTTAAACCAAGATAGAGACGGTATATTCCAGGATGGGAGAGTTGGCCTGTTCTTTCGGCTTTCATGATAAGTGGATTTCATGGGTGATGCATTGTATCGCAACAGTAGCTTTTGGAGTTCTTATCAATGGCCAGTGTTTTGGCAATTTTTCTCCTTCGAGGGGTTTACGGCAAGGAGATCCTCTTTCTCCTTTCTTATTTATAGTATGTACAGAGGTCTTGATTATGAGACTCAACAACCCCGCTGTGGAGAACCGTCTTCTGGGGCTACAGATAGCTCCCACCGCTCCATCCCTCTCGCATTTGCTTTTCGCAGATGATAGCCTTTTCTTCAGTTCTGTTGAGGAACAACAGCTGTTTATTCTAAAGCAGATTCTAACAGACTATGAAGAGGCCTCTGGACAGAAGGTAAATATTGAGCAATCAAGTGTTATATTTAGTCCTAAGGTGCCAGCAGCAACGAAAGATAGAGTAAAAGAAATTGTGGGAATAATGAGGGAAGGAGGAGATGGTATCTACCTAGGAATGCCGGAAGTGTTTCTTGGTTCAAAAACAGAGACTTTGCGTTTCTTGGAGGAAAGGATCAAATGGCGAATTGGCTCATGGAAAAACAAATATCTGTCACAAGGGGGAAAGGAGATTCTTATAGAAGCTGTTGTTCAAGCACTCCCTGCTTATGCAATGGCTTGTTTTAAGCTGCCCCAAACTCTTTTAACGAGCATGACATCAGAGATGGCTAAGTTTTGGTGGCGAAATCAAGATACTGGTCATGGAATCCATTGGGAGGGGTTTACGGCAAGGAGATCCTCTTTCTCCTTTCTTATTTATACTATGTACAGAGGTCTTGATTATGAGACTCAACAACCCCGCTGTGGAAAACCGTCTTCTGGGGCTACAGATAGCTCCATCCCTCTCGCCTTTGCTTTTCTCAGATGACAGCCTTTTTTTCAGTTCTGTTGAGGAATAGCAGCTGTTTATTCTAAAGCAGATTCTAACAGACTATGAAAAGGCCTCTGGACAGAAGGTAAATCTTGATAAATCAAGCATTATATTTAGTCCTAAGGTGCCAGCAGCAACGAAAGATAGAGTAAAAGAAATTCTGGGAATAATGTGGGAAGGAGGAGATGGTATCTACCTAGGAATGCCGGAAGTGTTTCTTGGTTCAAAAATAGAGATTTTGCGTTTCTTGGAGGAAAGGATCAAAGGGCGAATTAGCTCATGGAAAAAAAAATATCTGTCACAAGGGGGAAAGGAGATTCTTATAAAAGCTGTTGTTCAAGAACTCCCTGCTTATGCAATGGCTTGTTTTAAGCTGCCCCAAACTCTTTTAATGAGCATGACATCAGAGATGGCTAAGTTTTGGTGGCGAAATCAAGATACTGGTCATGGAATCCATTGGTTCACGCTAAGCTTGGTCAACGATCCTCCTTTGGATGGAGAAGTATAATGGAGAGTAAACCTTTACTTAGTCTGGGTCTGAAAAAAGAGTTCGGCAACGGATCAAATATAGATATCCTACGAGATCCTTGGATTGTTGATGATCATCCAAGGGGTGTTGTTCTCCGCTCGTCATCATCAGTACCGTCCTTACATCAGCTCCTAGAATTAAACAGTGATCAATGGAACCTGGATACTCTCGCTCTGTTTTCGAACCAGCTGAATGTAATCGTATAATGCAGAACAAACCGGGTGGAGCTGATTCATCGAGCAGTTTTATATGGATTTACAATAATTCAGGTGTGTACTCGGTCAAGTTCGGCTATAGGTTGTGGAGTTCTTCTCATTTAAATCAAAGCTTGGCCATCGAGCAAAAACCAAACCTAGAGGAAATTTTAAAAAAACTTTTGAAGCTGAATTCGAATTCAAAGATTCGAAACTTTACTTGGAGTTGTCTGACTTTCTCTCTCTCTGTGAGAGATGAACTCCGCAAGAGACATATCACCGGCGATGCTTCCTGTCGTCTCTGTGGACACGAGAAAGAAGATGTGAATCATCTTCTTTTTCAATGCGATCTGACACAAGAAGTTTGGACCTCACCATCGCTAAGCTCTTTATTTCCAGAAGGTGTATCGAATTCTCTTTATGGCAATATCTGGACTTGCTTATTAGCGTCAGAAAAGTGCTCAGATGCAGGAGTGGAGGATGAGAATGTTGGACCGTGGCTGCTCTGGTTGATCTGGAAGGGACGAAATGAATTTATTTTTCAAAACAAAACCACCTCGGGGACACGAATCTATCAATGGAACCTGGATACTCTCGCTCTGTTTTCGAACCAGCTGAATGTAATCGTATAATGCAGAACAAACCGGGTGGAGCTGATTCATCGAGCAGTTTTATATGGATTTACAATAATTCAGGTGTGTACTCGGTCAAGTTCGGCTATAGGTTGTGGAGTTCTTCTCATTTAAATCAAAGCTTGGCCATCGAGCAAAAACCAAACCTAGAGGAAATTTTAAAAAAACTTTTGAAGCTGAATTCGAATTCAAAGATTCGAAACTTTACTTGGAGTTGTCTGACTTTCTCTCTCTCTGTGAGAGATGAACTCCGCAAGAGACATATCACCGGCGATGCTTCCTGTCGTCTCTGTGGACACGAGAAAGAAGATGTGAATCATCTTCTTTTTCAATGCGATCTGACACAAGAAGTTTGGACCTCACCATCGCTAAGCTCTTTATTTCCAGAAGGTGTATCGAATTCTCTTTATGGCAATATCTGGACTTGCTTATTAGCGTCAGAAAAGTGCTCAGATGCAGGAGTGGAGGATGAGAATGTTGGACCGTGGCTGCTCTGGTTGATCTGGAAGGGACGAAATGAATTTATTTTTCAAAACAAAACCACCTCGGGGACACGAATCTAGACAACCTTGGGACATCACGTTTGATCACATACCTCTTACAAAGAATGAAGCTGCGGATGCTTTGGCGAAATATGTTCTTAATTTTCCTATTTACTATAGATCGAGAGATAATTTGATACTTTCTTGGCTCCAACCATCTTTAGAATGTTAGCACTGGTTTATTTGATTATTTGGTGATTAATAAAGTATTGTTTCAGTTGAAAAAAAAAATTAATATCATTTTCATCAAACAATTAAATCTTTTTAAAAATAATTCTAAAATAAATCATATAAAATGAAATATACATGTTGAGAGAATAATTTAATTCTTGTTATCACAACTTTTAATCTGATTAAAAATTTGGTATAAAGATTGATTTTATTTGTTTTACCTTAAACCGATTCTGATTAAGTTGGTTAACGATTTATAGGTTTTGGTGAAGTTAAGCTGGTTTTGTTCACCTAATTCTCTGAGGGTTTTAAAAACTGTGTTTATCGCATTTGTCATCTTAACCTCCTTCTTCTTCTTTGAGTTGTTTATTGATTTTTCTCTGCAAAAGACTCCTGTATCTTGAGCTTTTTTTGGGTTTTGAAATCTTGTAGCACTTATAATATAGTGAAGTGATGGATCTATACCGTCCCAAATGTAGATCAAATCACCTTAGATTGATCAAACTGTGTAAACAATTTATTAAGATGTAAAGGTTATGTTTATTCTCTTGTGAGCATAAGAATATATACAAAACTCTAGGTCTACATATTAAGGTGTAAAGGTTGTGTTTATTCCTCTTGTGAGCATAAGAATATATACAAAACTCTAGGTCTAGGCTCTACACGTAAATGGAAACTATACAAGACATAAACAGGAAATAAGGGAAAATAAGGAAAATCGAATATTTCCATATATTCTATATCTTCTTCTCAATACTCCCCCTCAAGTTGGAGCATGCAGATCACAAATGCCCAACTTGCTGCAAAGACGTCGAAATTGCTGTATGCCAAGGCCCTTAGTAAGCACATCTGCAAGCTGATTCGAAGTATGAACCTTTATAGTCCTTAGAAATCCATCTTTGATTGCATCTCGAATATAATGACAATCTGATTCGATATGTTTTGTACGTTCATGGAAGACCGGGTTAGCAGCAATGTGTAATGCAGATTGATTATCACAATGCAGTAGCATAGGTGTCTCATGGATGATACCAAAACACGAAAGTAACTCTCGTTCCCATTTAAGTTCACAATGTGTAATGCAGATTGATTATCACAATGCAGTAGCATAGGTGTCTCATGGATGATACCAAAACACGAAAGTAACTCTCGTTCCCATTTAAGTTCCGCAACTGTATCAGCCATAGCTCTATATTCTGCTTCAGCAGAGGAGCGCGATACCACTCTCTGTTTCTTAGTTTTCCAAGCAACCGGTGAGTCTCCAAGCATCACCACATAACCACTTAGAGATCTCCTAGTCAACGCACATGCTGCAAAATCAGCATCACAATATGCTGAAATCTTAAGATCACCACGAGCAGTCAGTAAAATCCCCTGTCCTGGACTGCCTTTAAGATACCGCACAACACGCAAAGCTCCAAACCAATGTTTACGCTGAGGCTGATGCATAAACTGGGCCAAGACATGAACAATATATGATAATTCCGGACGTGTAATCGTCAGATACACCAACCTTCCAACAAG
This sequence comes from Physaria fendleri, assembly GCA_036630335.1. Lineage (NCBI taxonomy): Eukaryota > Viridiplantae > Streptophyta > Magnoliopsida > Brassicales > Brassicaceae > Physaria > Physaria fendleri. The sequence continues at coordinate 24,049,689 of CM071719.1, read as the reverse complement.
ACGCCGATAACCCTCTGGATCGGCATATAACTCGTCATCATCCGCCGTGAGAGTGTGGTGTTGTTCCACTGGAGTAGAAACGGGTCGACCACCAAGGAGACCACACTCACTAATGATATCGCAAGCATATTTCCGTTGTGACAAATATATTCCATCCACCAAGGAGACCACACTCACTAATGATATCGCAAGCATATTTCCGTTGTGACAAATATATTCCATTAGAAGAGCGAGCTACTTCAATCCCAAGAAAATACTTTAAAGCACCCAAATCCTTCATGCGAAAACAATGTCCCAAGTATGTCTTGAACTTGCAAATCGCCTCACTATTGTTACCACCAATGAGTAAATCATCGACATAAACAATAACATATACCTCAACCTCTCCACGTTTGAGAACAAACAAAGAATAATCCGTCTTTGATTGTTGAAAGCCATAACAAGTGAGCGCAGCAGTAAGTTTGGCAAACCAACATCTCCAAAGAATAATCCGTCTTTGATTGTTGAAAGCCATAACAAGTGAGCGCAGCAGTAAGTTTGGCAAACCAACATCTCGGTGCCTGCTTCAAACCATAAAGAGACTTCTTTAACTTACATACTTTATTACCACTAGAATCACGAAAACCTGGAGGAAGCTTCATGTACACTTCTTCATTCAAATCTCCATGAAGGAAAGCATTGTGTACATCCATCTGATGAACCTCCCAGTTCTTAGTGGCAGCAATTTTTAGGAAAATCCTAACTGTAGTCATCTTGACCACTGGAGCAAATGTCTCTTCAAAATCGATTCCCTCCCTCTGGCGATTGCCAAGAGCCACCAATCTCGCTTTATATCGTTCAATCTCTCCATCAGAAAAAAATTTGATAGTATATACCCATTGACATCCAATTGCTTTCTTCCCCGGAGGTAACTCAACAAGATCCCATGTATCGTTTAGCTCAAGAGCATTGATCTCATCGCCCATTGCTTCTCGCCAATTACTATCACGAACAGCCTCAGCATAAGTAGTAGGAGCCTTATGCACAGTAATAGCCGCAAGAAAGCCTCTATGACTAGTCGAAAACCTGTCACACGTTACATAGTCGGCGAGAGGAAAAGAGACCATACCTGAGCTAGATGAAGATGACGCGGATGAGAGATGTGGGGGTTCTTTGACAACAGTTGCATATAAGACATGATCCTGTAGTCTAGTGGATGGAACACGTTTTCTGTGTCCTCGTCCCTGAGGTTCCTCAACTCTCGGCTCAGAAGTAGGTTCCACAGTTGGCGGCGCATGATGATTAGTTGCTGGAGAACCAAACTCGGTTTCCAAAGTCTCCTCTACTATGTCCAAATGATCAACTTGTGGTGAGACTAGGACCCCATCGTCCTCAACATATGAGGTCGGATTAGGTGTGAGCTCGATAGGCTCATCATGCGACTCGGTTGATGCAAAAGGAAAGACCGTCTCATGAAAAACTACATCCCGTGAGACAAAGAATTCTTCAGTATCTAAATCATACAACTGCCAACCCTTCTTACCAAATGGATATCCTGTGAAGACACACCTCCTACTCCTTTCTGAGAACTTATCCTTATCACGATTATTCTTGTGTGCATAGCATAGACAACCAAGAACACGCAACATATCATAGGCCGGCAATTTCCCAAAGAGAACCTCATATGGTGTTTTGCCTCCTAGAAGCGGAGTCGGTGTTCGATTGATCAAGTGTGTTGCTGCAAGAACACATTCTCCCCAAAACTTAATTGAGAATTTCGCCTGAAACATGAGAGCACGGGCAACATTAAGAATATGTCGATGTTTGCGCTCTACTCGTCCATTCTGTTGGGGTGTTCCAACACACGAAGTCTGATGTATTATACCTTCATCTGCAAAGTAAGTCTTCATACACATAAATTCTGTTCCATTATCACTTCGAACCATCTTAACCCTCTTTTCGAACTGTCTTTCTACCATCACCATGAAATTTCGCAGTATACCGGATACATCTCGTTTCTCGTTCATGAGAAATATCCATACAGCTCGAGAACAATCATCAACAATTGTGAGAAAATAAGACGCTCCCGAGGTAGATGGAGTACGATAAGGCCCCCACACATCACAATGAATTAAATCAAAAATTGCAACTGCTTTATTTTCACTCTCAG
>CM071719.1:23991179-24005752 GCA_036630335.1 Physaria fendleri | reverse complement strand
CGCACGAGATGGGGATTTTGCCCCTAACTGAGGAAAATCTTCCTCTGTCACCGTCTGATTTGCTATCACCTGTCTCGGAGAGGGTGGAGAATGATCCGCCGAGGAAGCTCGATCATCCGGAGGCTCCATGGAAGCCGACAACAAGGTTTCCTTGAAAGTAGGAGTTGTTTGTTTCGATCGCCTTTTTAATCGCCGCACGAGACTTTTTCAGACTTGACCATTTGTTTTTGAGTTTGAATTCCTTGTGACCTTTTTAAGTCCATAATGAGAGCAAACTAGAATGTTTCTTCCTTTACTATACCCATAAGAAGTACCAGATGGCGCTAGCTCTATATGCTGTTTTGTATCTACATTATGGAGTCCATTGCTTTGTTGAATTGATCGTGTATGTCTAACCAATTTTTTTTTGGGAATTATGTCCATATTTTGAAAACTATCAAAATAATTTATTGACTCTTAAATGAACTATTATTAAATTAAATCAAATAAAATATTTAATATATTTTAATTTTCTGGTCACATTGAAATTTCTCATTACATTGTTTAAGAAAAAAAATGAAAAAAAGAAGATCCGAAAAATTTCCCAAAAAAATCTGGGAAAAAAGGAAATCTTTTGGAGAAAAAAAGTTTGGGGATAAAAAAAATTAATTTAATTGAAAAATTTGGGGGCAAAGTTAGTAAAAAGGGAAAAAAGAATTTAATTGGAATAATTGAAATTTAATTAGAAAAAAGGAAATTGTATAGCATAATGAAAAATTTTCAGTTTAATAGGAATATTGGGAGGAGAAAAAAAAGTTAAATATAAAATATAGTTAATTAATTTTTTACAATAGTTATTCATAGGAGAAAAAGAAAAATAAGATTTCCTTAATAGGAGTATGATTTAGTTGATATTGTGATCATGTGTCTATTTAATACACGACCCTAAAGAATTTATGATCATTGTGATAAGAGTTTCTGATCATTGTGATTTTTTTTAATACACGACCCTAAAGAATTTATGATCATTGTGATAAGAGTTTCTGATCATTGTGATTTTTGATTTTCTCTCCTGCTGTTGCTGCTTGGTTTAACGAGTCATGTCAGAAATTGAGCATCAAGTTGAGAACTCTACTGAATCTCTAGAGAAAATCGAAGGTAGTTACCCTGATGTGCTTAAAGATCATCACAATGCTTTCTGCTTATTTTGGATTTAAAGTTCGACATAGGCTTATTGTATATGTTCTTGGTGTTATAATTCGTATTAGATACCTTGATGAAGATAAAAGTCAATGAAAAGGAGATGGAGCAATCTAGCCGATATCTTGGTAAACAAGATTGTCAGTTGTTTCTTAGAACCGGTCAGTGTGGCTATGGAAAGAGTTGTAAGTACAATCATCCTTTTAGGTTACAGTTTGTAATATTTTTGTAGGGTGTTCCTTATTATTACATAGATCAATTGCCTGAAAAGATTGGACAGCCAGACTGTGAGGTGAACTACATCTTATATTATCATCTCATATGAGTCTTGTCTTGAGTATTTCCTTATTTGGAATGTGTTTCTTTGCAGTATTTTCTGAGGACAGGAGCGTGTATGTATGGACCAAGATGCATATATCACCATCCAAAGGACAGGAATGGTGTTGGACCAATGCTCTTCAATGTTCTCGGTTATCCTATGCGACAAGTGAGATCATATACATATAGTCGGCTTATTAATTTCATACTTGAAAATAATAAAACTTTATATGTTTCTTCTCCCTCTAGGATGAGAAGTCATGTCCATATTACATGAAAACAGGATTGTGCAGATTTGGAGTTGCCTGCAAATTCCATCATCCCGAACCTTCGAATGCCCATTCTTCATATCTAGTGTCTAGCTTTCCGTACGTTGCTTATCCTTACACCAGTGGAATTACAGTGATGCCTTTGCTTGTTCCTCCAACATATGGAGCTATGTCCTATTCTCAAGTTCCGACCTATATGTCATATCCTCAAGTTCTGACCTATATGCCCTTTGCACCTTCCCAAACCTTTTTACCTTCTCAAAGCTGGTCCGCTGCCACATACATGGTAAGCAAACCTTTTTACCTTCTCAAAGCTGGTCCGCTGCCACATACATGGTAAGTCTTTAATTTGATAGAGATACTAACATAGTATTACACATTAAGTCTTTAATTCTCCTTTTGTTAATATTGTGGGTGCAGCCACCAAATCTCTTGAACCCTATTGTTTCAACTACTGTGAGTGTCTCCTCACCACCACCAAAATCATCCGATGAGGAAGACTCATCCCCACGAACACCACCACCAAAATCCGAAGACTCATCCCCACGAAGCAGTTCTGATGATCATCCAAGTTCAGAGAATGAGAAAAAAACACCACCAAATTCAATGCCAGAAATTTGTTGTAATTAAATCCCCTCGTTTCTAACGATTTTTAACTTAGGTTTCTAGTTTACGAGTCAATCATCTTTGACTTGTTATTTCCAGAGATGTTTTTTTTTTGTCTTGCAATATCTAAAACAGGTTTGTCTGAATTTTAATATAGTCTACAAATCTATCGTAAATCAGAATTACGTTATCGATAAAATTGTCCAAAAAATGTTATCCATTTTAGATAATTTGATTATTTTAGATCATCGTATTATATAATTACACAGATATTTTGAATATATTATATTCATATTTCGTTCTTGGTTTGGCTAACGTTTACTTTAAATAAGTATACAATTTTAGAAACCCTTAAAATATGTTTTTAGTTTTGATTTTAACTGTTTCAAAAAAAAAAAAAAAAAAGTTCTGATTTTAACTTAAAAATTTTAGATCAATTATGAGGATTCTTATAATTTTTCTCGCCCATAATTTAATCAATTGTATACCATATTCGTCATAACCGCATATAAAAATCAAAGCAGGATTCAGCGCGGCCAAACATCAGACTTACGGCCATGTTCGTTTAATGGCAGATAAAATTTAAAGGGAAAGAGGAGAAAATTACACTAGATAAACTCAGAGGTGTGGTGGATAATGTAAAGACCCTGAATAAGCATACCGGGATGATACTGATGAAGGCACAAGCTCAGATTCAGGGTATCTTTGTGATGATCGGTAGTACTCAGCTAATGAATCTGCTGTAATATACCGTGAATACAAGTCATCATCTTCTCTTCCCAGAGAAGTTTGGTATGGCCTCCTTGGTGGTCTTTCAGGAGCACGGTACTCATAACTGTAATATGGGTCTCTCCTGTAGGAGTCTAGAGCAAGTGCTGAAGGTGGTATGTCGTGAGAGTTTCGAGCCAGGATTTCCCGTCCAGAAGTTGGATGTTCATATGGGTTGTGGTAGTCTCTCTCAGGCAAATGAAGGAGATGAACTTCCCTACGGTCTAGCCTCTCAATCTCTGCTTGTCTCAAAAGCCGATTATGATGGTCTATAGATGGACGGTGGGGATCTAAATGAATACGGTCTCGGTTTATGATCTGGTAATGAGAATCAGGAGGCAGATTTGAGTAATGCTGGGTTGGCACTTCTCTTCTCAAGCCATATGTTTGGTATTCCCTTTCACTGAGATATAAATCGTGTGGTTTTTCTTCTCTGCGTGGAGGAGGAGGTGAAACACGTCTTCTTTCATGTGTGTGGGTCGGGTGAGTCCTACTGCTACTAGGAGTATAACAGTCTCTATCAGATCTTTTCCTCTCAGCATTGGGTCGGGTGAGTCCTACTGCTACTAGGAGTATAACAGTCTCTATCAGATCTTTTCCTCTCAGCATTGCAGGAAGTCGGGATTGGCTGGTTATGGGTAAGTTGTGCAGGGATAGTAGCTGGCACTGGCCGGAAAAGCTTTTTAAGCTTAAACACCTTTAAGAACATCATAGTAAAAGAGAAGAACATAGTGATGAAAACACGTTGGTAGTATGATAAAAGTTCGAAAGAAAACGATGAATAAATGTGATCTACCTGCTTATGGGTAAACACGTTGGTAGTATGATAAAAGTTCGAAAGAAAACGATGAATAAATGTGATCTACCTGCTTATGGGTCAATTCTGTTTTGAACTTGTTTTTACTGTCGTAGTTCTCCTTGATTGCTTTCTTAAATTGGCTCTCAGGCAATGGTAGGCAATCACTAACTACCTTAAAGCGCACCTGAAATGCAAAGAATATCACCAAGTTAATAAACTCCGAGGAAAGAATGAAAGAAAATTCATACCATATTCGAGAGTCCGAGACTAGTATAAATGCAGTTTCCACTTTCGAAAAGAAGTGTCTGTGAAATGGCTAACAAAGATGGGTGAAACACAATGTTACCTGAGCAGGAAAGGATCCACCAAAAGCATTGCGCTCAAGTTTCATCCCACCCCTAGAAGATGCTTGAAAAATTCCATAGAGGAGTTTGAGATCATAGTCATAAAGAAAAAGCTTAAGCCCGGGCTTGATACCCATGACATAATCCTTCCTTCTCTCTTGTACGCCCATTACTCTGAACCGAAAACAATCGGGTCTAGTTTTACAATCGGGTCTAGTTTTTGAATTGCACATGAAGATCAATCCACCAATCTTTACTTTCGCAGGGCCATCTGTTTCTTTTTTCTCAGTGTCAACAAGCTGATCTTTATTCTCTTCCACTTTTTGTTGTGTTGCACCAGCAGCAGCTACGGCATCCATCTTAAGTTTCTTGTTTGAAGCTAAAACCTGTTTTCTCGTTCTCTTCTTTTTGGATCTCTTGTCTTCAGCCAATCCAGGTTTCTCTTCTATAGCTTTAGCTTCCATCGTGTTTCCTCCAAGAGAAGTTCCGGCGTCTCTTTTATCTGACACTACTGAATCTAGATCCACTCCTTCCTTAGGTCCCTGCGATATATTTATACTCTCTTTAGCCATCCCCTGAGTAAGAGTCCCTTTGACTTTTTTCCCCTTTTGTCTCTTTCGAATGTTAGCTTTTCCCTTTTCGTTACCTGAAGGTGCTCCCCCAACAACATTTCCTTCACCATTTGCAGGTTGAGGAGCTTCTGCTAATTCTTTCGTAAATTCCATATCCCTTTCCCCAAGAGATGTTTCTAAATCTTTGCATTTACAAGAAGAACGTCGAGGGGAATCTGCAACAGACTCTATAACCTTTTGTACTTCCTTTTCGATTTCACCAAGAGAAGGCTTTGGAATTTGTTCAGCTTCCTTGATGTTTACAACAGCTCCACCTTCCTTAATACCTTGTTCTGCAGTGCCATTCACCTCACCAGTCACCTGAACAGCAGTGCCTCTCTTAACTTTCCTTTTTAGTAGTGTCTTTACTGTTTTAACAACTTTAGCTTTAGCTGGTAATCCATGTGGCTTTTTCATTCCAGAAGAAGTTGCTCCATCAGTCACATTTTCGGCATTATTTTTCTCAACCGGCAGTTTTAAAGCTGCCAAATCCTGATTGGTATCGACAAAAGTTCCTACGGACTTGTCATCTGCCTTACTTTTTTCTTCAGCAGAGGTTCCTACAACATCATTCTCATCCTTCTCCTTAGCTTCACCCGTCCTACAACATCATTCTCATCCTTCTCCTTAGCTTCACCCGCCACTTCCCCATTCTTCCCAGCAACATTATCATTATCACCTACTGAGGCCTCAAGAGCTTTCTCATTCTCATCTTCATTCTCATCTTTCTTAGCATTTTGTGGTTCCATTTTCTAACAAGCAAGCAGAGTTAAATACCTAGTCCTGTAAAAATAAGGTTAAAATTAAGCTATCAAAAAGCATAAAAGGAAAAGGAGGATTCATAAATCATGGCCAACAATTCAATTTAGGTATTACCAAACAGAATGAATGATAGATTCTCATCTCCTAACAAATAGATTCTAACATATTGTGTTTTAAGCAAAAAAAAAAACAGTAACTTAAACAAAGCAATGTATTTCATATTTCTTACTAAGTGTGAGAAACTGAGAAATCCAGATGAAACAGATATTTCTAGTAAGTAATCCAAATTCACGAAACAGTTTAACATTTACCCAAAAGCAGTTCTAGGGGAAAGAGAAACACAGAAATATAAACTAATAGTAGTATCTTGTATTTTCATCACTTGTAGTCTTATACACTAATCAACTAAATTCTGAAAACGTCCTCAAAACAAGACTAAATTCTGAAAACGTCCTCAAAACAAGACAGAGAAAGCAAAATGAGAAGACTGACATGAAATTGAGAGAGATCTCTAGAGAGTAGAATTGAATCGAATATAGAGTCTGCTCAAAAAGCTTTTACCGATGGCAAAAAAAAAAAGGATCGTCGATATTCGATGAGGATGTCTCTCAAAATCGGCGGCACAGAGAGTCGATGGATCTTTACTAAAATAAAATGCGCAAGAGACGTATGTTAAAACTTTAACCCGAGCTATATAAATTTAGGCTTACAGACCCAAACAAGCCTGGAGATTTATTACTATATTAACAATGTCATTCATAGAAAAGAATCCACAAGTTTTTTTTTTGGGTTGACGATATTTTTAGTTCCATATTATTCCGATTCTCAGCTTTACTACCCAGTTTCAAACATCCATGATCAAATTTGGATTTAATTGGCCATTAAAACCGAATGATTAGACCGGTTATTTGAAATTAATTTTGGATTTAGTTTAGATTGTGGAGTTAACCTGTGAGCCTCTAAAATGAATCCAAAATAATTGATCGAATCATTCGGTTTTAGTGGCTAATTAAATCTAAATTTGGGGTGTTTATCAGAGTTATTTTTTTCGTTATTGGAAAAACAAGATTTTGAACTAAGAACAAAAACAAATTTAAAAAAAAAATGTTTTTCAAAAATAAACTCCTCAGTATATAAACTTTACTTTGTACAGATTAACATTTACGATCAATAACAGAATCTTATCCCTAACTAACTTTCTCTCTCGAACGTAATATGGTATCAGAGCGATTTTCATCGCGTTGATCGTTTGTTCTTGATTCGAGCTGAGATTTTGTTTTCCGCTGCTTGATTTTGTAGTTTGATCGGTTGATTTTGTTTTCGAGATGGTAGCTGTGAAGAGAATTGGGAAAAAAATCACTCGAGGTTCCAGCGCTTCAAGTTCAGCTCAGAAAGCTTCTCCGGTGAAGAAGATTCCGGTTAATGAAGTTCGTAGAGTTGCGGATAGCGTTGCAGAATCGAAAGAGGAATCTCCGTATTTCATGCACAGCGCCGATCATCCAGGTTTGTCTATTGTCTCAATTCGACTTGATGAAACCAATTACGATGATTGGTGTGCTGCGATGAAGATTTCTTCTCTCTCGAACGTAATATGGTATCAGAGCGATTTTCATCGCGTTGATCGTTTGTTCTTGATTCGAGCTGAGATTTTGTTTTCCGCTGCTTGATTTTGTAGTTTGATCGGTTGATTTTGTTTTCGAGATGGTAGCTGTGAAGAGAATTGGGAAAAAAATCACTCGAGGTTCCAGCGCTTCAAGTTCAGCTCAGAAAGCTTCTCCGGTGAAGAAGATTCCGGTTAATGAAGTTCGTAGAGTTGCGGATAGCGTTGCAGAATCGAAAGAGGAATCTCCGTATTTCATGCACAGCGCCGATCATCCAGGTTTGTCTATTGTCTCAATTCGACTTGATGAAACCAATTACGATGATTGGTGTGCTGCGATGAAGATTTCTCTTGATGCATGGTTGCTGTGAAGAAAATTGGAAAGAAAACCACTCGAGGTTCGATCGCTTCTAGTTCAGCTCAGAAAGCTTCTCCGGCGAGGAAGTATCCGGTTAATGAAGTTCGTAGAGCTGCGGATAGTGTTGTTGAACCGAAGGATGAATCTCCTTACTTCATGCACAGCGCCGATCATCCAGGTTTGTCGATTGTGTCAATTAGACTCGATGAACTCAATTATGATGATTGGTGTGCTGCGATGAAAATTTCTCTTGATGCGAAGAACAAATTAGGATTCATAGATGGAACCTTGCCTCGTCCAAATGAATCTGAGTCTATTTTTCGAATCTGGTCTCGTTGTAACAGTATGGTGAAGTCATGGATTTTGAATTCTGTATCTCCTAAGATCTATAGAAGTATTCTCAGACTTGATGATGCTAGTGAGATATGGAATGAGTTGCGTGGTCGTTTTCATAGGAGTAATCTGCCTAGAACTTTTAACTTGACAAAAGAAATTCAAGATTTGCGTCATGACAAAAGAAATTCAAGATTTGCGTCAAGGATCAATGTCTTTGTCAGACTACTATACTTGTTTGAAGACTTTATGGGATAACTTGGAAAGTTCTGAAGAACTATACTTGTTTGAAGACTTTATGGGATAACTTGGAAAGTTCTGAAGAACCTATTGAACCTTGTATCTGTGGAAGAGCAACTCAATTGCATCTAAAAGCAGAGAGAGGGAAAATTGTCAAATTTCTAGCTGGTTTAAATGACTCTTATGACGTTGTTAGGAGACAGATTATCATGAAGAAGATCCTACCTTCGTTATCTGAAGTCTATAATATGCTAGATCAAGATGACAGTCAAAGAGGATTCTCTAAAACAAATATGATGGTTCCTGCTTCTTTTCAAGTATCCAAGATGGAAAATTCTAGTGGTACAGATGAAGGTGCTGCTATTTGTTACGTGGCTTCAGGACCTCACAAAGGAAAACCTATTTGCTCTTTCTGTAACCGGGCTGGTCATATTGCTGAGAAATGTTACAAAAAGCATGGATATCCACCTGGAGGACCTCACAAAGGAAAACCTATTTGCTCTTTCTGTAACCGGGCTGGTCATATTGCTGAGAAATGTTACAAAAAGCATGGATATCCACCTGGTTTTGGAAATAAGGGAAAGCCTAATGACAACTTTCAAAAGACTAAACCTGTAATAGCACAAGTGGATGGAAATAAGGGAAAGCCTAATGACAACTTTCAAAAGACTAAACCTGTAATAGCACAAGTGGAGCTGTCTGCTGTATCTGAGGAAAAGAATGACGATATGAATGGTATGATGGATAAGCTGTCTAAAGATCAAATTCAACAGTTTATTGCTTTATTCAGCTCCAAGTTGCAGACACAGGGAAATGATAAAAATCAGGGAGCAAGTTCGTCTTGTGATAACACTGGTATTCTTCTATCTCCTTCTGTTTCTTCTTTTACTGGTATGTTGAATGTGTCAAAACAAGATCTTTCCACTATTGTCTGGGTAATTGACTCGGGAGCTACACATCATGTGTCTCATGAGAAATCAATGTTTCATACCCTTAACACTTCTGTGGAAAGTGCAGTCAATATGCCTACAGGAAACAGTATTAAGATAAGTGGGGTAGGAACTATCAGACTCAACAAACATATTTTACTGAAGAATGTGTTGTTTATACCCGAGTTTAAGCTGAACTTGTTCAGTGTAAGTGCCCTACATGATGGAACTGATTGCAAAGTTGTCTTTAACCGTGATTCTTGTGACATTCAGGATCCTATCAGGGGGTTGACGACTGGTCAGGGTAGGAGAATTGGGAATTTGTATGTGTTTCCTATCAGGGGGTTGACGACTGGTCAGGGTAGGAGAATTGGGAATTTGTATGTGTTGGATGAAGATAAGGCAAGGATCAATGCTGTGGTTGATGTAGGTACTTGGCATAAGAGAATTTGACATCCATCTTTTTCAAGACTTGATACTATATCTGATGTTTTAGGCACAACTAGACATAAGAATAAAGAGATAGCTTTCTGTCATATTTGCCATTTGGCTAAACAAAGGAAGTTATCTTATGTTTCTCATAATAACATTTGTAATGAAGTCTTTGAGTTGCTACATATAGATATATGGGGTCCGTTTAATACAGAAAGTCATGAAGGATTCAAGTATTTTCTTACAATTGTGGATGACTATTCTCGTGCTACATGGGTGTATTTGCTTAAGACTAAGAATGAGGTTTTGAAAGTATTTCCAGCTTTCATTCAACAGGTTGAAAATCAGTATAAGGTGAAAGTGAAAGCAGTAAGGTCAGACAATGCACCAGATTTTGAAAGTATTTCCAGCTTTCATTCAACAGGTTGAAAATCAGTATAAGGTGAAAGTGAAAGCAGTAAGGTCAGACAATGCACCAGAGTTGAAGTTTATGGATCTTTATGCAGAAAAAGGAATAGTGTCTTACCATTCTTGTCCAGAGACTCCTGAACAGAATTCCGTAGTAGAACGAAAGCACCAACATATCTTGAATGTTGCTCGTGCCTTGATGTTTCAGTCTCAGGTATCTATGGTTTATTGGAGTGATTGTGTGCTAACAGCAGTTTTCTTAATAAACAGGACTCCAATGGAATTATTGGGTAATAAGACACCGTTTGAGAGGCTTACAGGGAAAATTCCAGATTACACACTCTTAAGGACTTTTGGTTGTTTATGTTACAGTTCAACTTCTCTGAAGCAGAGGCATAAATTTCAGCCACGAGCTAGAGCATGTGTTTTTCTGGGGTATCCGAGTGGTTACAAGGGATACAAGCTGTTGGATATTGAGAGTAATGATATTTTCATATCTCGGAATGTGATTTTTCATGAGGAAGTCTTTCCATTGGCAAAGAACAATTTGTCCACATTACAGCTGGATTTTACACCATTGGCAAAGAACAATTTGTCCACATTACAGCTGGATTTTACACCAATGGACCCTGAGGTAACTTCATTTCCTAATCATCATTCTTTCAATTATCCATCACCTTTACCACAAACACCATCTTTTTCACCATCATCTAATATTCAACATCCTTTGTCCATCACAAATACCAATCCTTTACCATCTCATAGAACAAAAAGAGCACCTGCTCATCTTCAAGACTATCATTGTTACAATATAACAGATAGTTCTCATCCTATTTCCTCTTTTCTTTCATATTCCAACATCTCTGCATCCTATCTTTCCTTTATCAATCAAATTACCAAAATTCCCATTCCTAATACCTTTAAAGAAGCTCAGGGTTCTCAGGATTGGTGTAAAGCTATAGAAACTGAAATCGATGCTATGGAAAGTACTAACACATTGGAGATTACATCTTTACCAGAAGGAAAGAAAGCTATTGGAAATAAATGGGTCTTTACTTTGAAATTTCTTGCTGATGGGGCTCTTGAAAGATATAGAGCAAGGTTGGTAGCACAAGGGTACACACAAACTGAGGGTATAGATTACACAGAAACATTTTCTCCAGTGGCTAAGATGGCTACAGTGAAGCTTTTGTTAAAGATTTCTGCGGTCAAGAAGTGGACTTTAACTCAGTTAGATGTTTCTAATGCATTTCTTAATGGGGAGTTGGATGAGGAGATATATATGAAGCTTCCAGAGGGTTATGCATCCGGAAAAGAAGATATATTACCTAAGAAAGCTGTTTGTAGGCTCAAGAAATCCATTTATGGTCTCAAACAGGCTTCGAGGCAGTGGTTCAAGAAGTTTTCAGAATGTTTGGTTCGGTTGGGTTTTGTCAAAAAACAGGCTTCGAGGCAGTGGTTCAAGAAGTTTTCAGAATGTTTGGTTCGGTTGGGTTTTGTCAAAGCACAAGGAGATCATACCATGTTTACAAGACAAACTGAATCAGATTTTGTTGTGGTATTAGTCTATGTAGATGATATAATCATAGCTAGTACGAGTACACAAGCTGCTCAAATCCTAACTTCTGATTTACAGGAAAGTTTTAAACTCAGAGACTTAGGTGATTTGAAGTACTTTCTGGGATTAGAGGTTGCAAGATCAGAAGAGACTTAGGTGATTTGAAGTACTTTCTGGGATTAGAGGTTGCAAGATCAGAAGCTGGGATCTCTATTTGTCAGCGAAAATATGCATTCACTACTAGAAAATGTGGAATTACCCACTAACATTACCGACTGAAATGTTGGTGGGAAATTAATCCACTAAATAGCAACAAAATATCGACCGAAATGGAGAGATGGTGGATAACTCATTTGGTCGGGAATTAGCCGGTTTTTGGTCGCGAATTAGCGACCATAAAAAATATCGACCGAAATGGAGAGATGGTGGATAACTCATTTGGTCGGGAATTAGCCGGTTTTTGGTCGCGAATTAGCGACCATAAACCAACAAAAAAAGCGATAAAAATAGTAGTCGGAAATCAGTCGTTCATTACCGACCAAATACCAACTAAAACCGGATAATTGACGTTTATGTTTTTTGGTCGGAATACGGTTGCTTTTTAGCGACCAAATACCAAAAAAAAAACGTTTTTTCCTGTTTATGGAAGTTGGTCGAAATTTGGTCGGCCGTTAGCGACTAAATAACGACCAAGCACAGACCAAATGTGATGTTTTACATATATAATGATTTTTTCTTATACAAATAATAAGGAAATACACTTTTCGGAAATTCTTAGATATTAAAAATTAAAAACTTCATTCAGAATCTTCGTCTCCAGTTGATGAATATTATATTAAAAATTAAAAACTTCATTCAGAATCTTCGTCTCCAGTTGATGATATTGAATCTGTATCGTTTGAAAGCATAACCACGAGTACAATATCTGGGAAAGCATTTTACAACATTCATTGGGCCATGCACTATGTCAAGTAACCACAACGAAAGTTGCTGTCCATGAGAAGAGCACAACCGAACCTGAAATTAATTTTAAAGCATATGCGATAAGTTATTGCGTCAGTGTTTTAGAAATTGAATACATCAATGTTAAGCAACTTAAGTAATATTTCAACCAGGCGGTGAATTCTTTATCTTCGAGAGCTGAAACCATCTCCTCGGTGTATGTATGATACTGCTCCATTACTTGATTTTCATAATATTTTATATTTTAAGTTTAATTTTGTTTTGAATTTAATATCTAACGATTTCTATTTATTGTGAAGGAGTCGCAGAGGGTGATGAGGAGAAGAAACGTAAAGGAAACCGTTACTACGGTCTCGCGGATGTCCCCGTCCATGACGTGATGCGCTCTCATCATTCGCCACCGGTTACTCGGGAGGCCATGGAGGAGACGAGAGAGGAGATGCGAGAGCAGCTGCTGACAGAGATCCGTGAAGATAATAAGAGGGAGTTAGAGACGATGAAAGCCGATCTGGCCCGACAGATGCAAGATGACATGGCCTGGCAGCTGCAACAACAGATGCAAGATTTTACTAGAAACCTCCAAAGAAGTGGGAGTAATGTGAACTTTTAGATAGTTGTTTCATATATTTCTTTTGTTGTATTATTCGAATATTAGACGAGTTCTGATCTTTGTTTCAACTTTTGTTTATTTTATAAATGTATTTTTGTTTTAAATATATAATTACCAAAACTTCATTCCTATTTTTTTTTTAAATTCGCCATTTTCGACAAAATAGCGACCAAGTAATTTTTATAATTAAAAAAAATTCGCCATTTTCGACAAAATAGCGACCAAGTAATTTTTATAATTAAAAATATTTAGGGTTTAGTCGCTTCATAGTCGGTAATTACCGACTAAATAGCAACCGAAGTATTTTTATTAAAAATATTCGGCTTTAGTCGTTATTTAGTCGGTAATTACCAACCAAATAGCAACCGAAGTAATATTTATATTAAAACTATTCCGGATCCGAATCTTGGTTTGGCCGATTTATTCTTTATTTAGTCGTCATTTAGTTTGAAAGTTGTAGCAATTCACTCGGTAATTACCAACAACATACCGACTGAATTTCTGTCTTTTTCCTTTGGTATGAATTTGGTCGGTAAATTTAGTCGATTTTTTGTTTGTTTTCTCGGGTTAGGTTGGTCGTTACGTTTAGTTGTAATTTAGTCGGTAATTCCAACGATTTACCGACCATATATTTCTTAATTCATTTGATCGCGATTTTGTCGGAATATGTTAGTCATTTTTGTCCATAAATACCGACCAGATAACAACCATTCTTGGATTTTCGACCGCGTATAACCAATCATTGGTTTTGATCTCTATTTAATCGGTATACGCTAATACCGACTAAATACCAACAAAAACCACTGTGAATATCTAGTAGTGTGCACTTTGTTTCAACTTTCGTTTATTTTATAAATGTATTTTTGTTTTAAATCTATAATTACCAAAAAATTAATTCCATTTTTTTTTAAGTTCGTCATTTTCGACAAAATAGCAACCGAGTTATTTTTATTACAAAATATTCGGCTTTAGTCGCTATTTAGTCGGTAATTACCAATCAAATAGCAACAGAAATAATATTTATATTAAAACTATTCCGGGTCCGAATCTTTGTTTGGCCGATCCAGACTTTGTTTAGTCGCTATTTAGTCGGTAATTACCAACAACATACCGATTAAATTTCTGTCTTTTCCTTTTTGTATGAATTTGGTCGATAAATTTAGTCGGTAAACTTAGTCGATACCTTTAGTTGCAATTTGGTCGGTAATTTCCAACTATTTACCGACCATATATCTGTCGATTTTTTTGGTCGCGATTTTGTCGGAATTTGTTAGTCGCTTTTGTATCGATAAATACCGACTAAATAGCAACCACTCTTGGATTTGCGACCACGTGTAACCAACTATTGGTTTTGGTCGCTATTTAGTCGGTATACGCCAATACCGACTAAATACCAACTAAAACCGCTGTGGGTATTTCAACATTTTCTAGTAGTGTTATTTTGACAAATAAATCATTATCATATAAAAATATAATGTGTATTTCT
>CM071719.1:23925929-23941509 GCA_036630335.1 Physaria fendleri | reverse complement strand
TTGTAGGTGTGGCTGCTAATAGTTCAAAGGCTGCGACTATTGAACTTGCTAATATGGCTGATGATAAAGGTGTGGCTGCTAATAGTTCAAAGGCTGCGACTATTGAACTTGCTAATATGGCTGATGATAATAGGTCTCTTGCTTCATCAGGTATGGCTACTTAACACGTCCTTTAAACAATTGATGCTCTTTTAGCTTTCTCATTGTTTTGCTTTTAATCTAATCCTCAGGACAATCTGTTTTTCGAAGTCCTGAGCCAATGCTCAATTCTGAAGTGGAAAAGCACATCGATGTTGAGAAAACTCCTCCAACGAGAGAGCCAACAATGGTTCTACCGTTTGCAAAGAAGTCACCGCTATGGAAAGTCCTTGAATCAATGGAAGTCTTCAAAGCAGTGCCACAACATCCACATTTCAGTCCACTTCTAGAAAGCGAAGTCGAATCTCGTGAAGGAGAGGCCATTGGTAAAATGGTGATGTACACTGGTCTGTTAGAGGAACTCAAGAATCTACAAGTTGATCATCCAATAAACTCGATTAAAAGAATCGATGAATGTTTGATCAAGCTAGAAAAACATGGGTTCAATGTTAGAGAACCTCGATCTCGGATAGCCAAGCTATTGGTCGTTAAAGAAAGACAAACAAGGACCTTGGAAGAATTCAAAGCTGTTGAAGAACAGATCACCGAGTGTAATAATAAAAGAAGAAAGACGGAAGAAGATATTGTTGAATTGCAGACTGAATTCCAGAGACGAGAAGCGGTGCTGAAGGAAGAGAAGGTGAAACTAGACACGGAGATAGCTAGGATGCAGTCTGACGCAGCTGTTCTTGACCACAAAGTTCAGACCGTAGATCAGGACTTTCGGGCAATTGTTAATGCCCCATGGTACTAATAAGCAAGCTCTTTAGATCAAATGTTTTGTGTCATAACCTAATAGAGTTCTATGTTTTGTCCATAGAACATAACTTCGACTAGTTAAGGTAGAAGAGTCAATGACTTTGTCTCAAACCTTTTGTATATCCAATGAAGTGAAAGTTATTAAAAAGGCCAACAGTGACTCGATTAAAAGAATCGATGAATGTTTGATCAAGCTAGAAAAACATGGGTTCAATGTTAGAGAACCTCGATCTCGGATAGCCAAGCTATTGGTCGTTAAAGAAAGACAAACAAGGACCTTGGAAGAATTCAAAGCTGTTGAAGAACAGATCACCGAGTGTAATAATAAAAGAAGAAAGACGGAAGAAGATATTGTTGAATTGCAGACTGAATTCCAGAGACGAGAAGCGGTGCTGAAGGAAGAGAAGGTGAAACTAGACACGGAGATAGCTAGGATGCAGTCTGACGCAGCTGTTCTTGACCACAAAGTTCAGACCGTAGATCAGGACTTTCGGGCAATTGTTAATGCCCCATGGTACTAATAAGCAAGCTCTTTAGATCAAATGTTTTGTGTCATAACCTAATAGAGTTCTATGTTTTGTCCATAGAACATAACTTCGACTAGTTAAGGTAGAAGAGTCAATGACTTTGTCTCAAACCTTTTGTATATCCAATGAAGTGAAAGTTATTAAAAAGGCCAACAGTGTTGTTTCTTCACCATGGCTCTCTGAAAATATTTCAGAATAATCATTAAAAAATTAAAGTAGTGATATAAGATTAATCCAAAAACGAATTATATTACCAAAAAAAAAAAAGACATGAGAATCAGATATTATAATGGTACAATTTTCAAAAGGTCATAATCTACAAAAATCTGATTGGACGGCTGGTACTATTTACAAAGCTACAGTTCACGAACTAATCATAATTAATACAGAGGGTAAACAGAAAAAAACTAGTTTAAATACTCATTCTTTTCTTTCTTTTTCTGTCACCAAAACCCTAATATCAAGACGGTTTTGGTGAAGAGAATAGTGTGGTGAGGGAAACATGATAGCTACAGGAAAAAAGGAGAGACTCTATGTTCGTAAAGGTTCTGAAATCGAATTCTCTAAGTGTGGTGCTGGGAATATATTGTATTGTGGCATTATTGAACAGAGTGTAGGTAGATCGAAGAACTCGAGTGTCTCTGTTCGTTGCTTACATCCTATTCACAAGCAAGATCATTCACCTCCGTTAATCAAAACCACTCTGCGACGTTTGATTCGTCCTGTTCCGCCGCCGGATCCATTTCCTGACGTCGGTTTTGAAGTAGGCGACGTGATCGAAGCTGTTCATGACGGTGGTTGGTGGCCTGGTTCGGTAATTAAAGTGTTGGAAAATGGGCGTTACTTGGTGTACAATAGATACAAACCCGGTGCTATTGAGATCGAACGAAAGAATCTGCGTCCTCATATGGATTGGAAACGTGATGAATGGTTTCGATGTAAAAAACGAGTATGAATTCTTTCTCATTTAGACTAGTTGATCTCTTATTTTCATTGGTAACAAACTGAATTATGTTAATTTGATTTTTGTTCGATGAAGCCATTGGATGAAGCAGATTTTAGTAAAGGAGCACATGTAGAAGCCAGAATTGAGCTAGATAATATGGGAGATGTTTGGTCTACGGCTACAGTCAAAGAGGAGAATGACGATGGAACATTACTGGTGAAATTGGATTATTCTAAAACCAAAATAAGCCTTCCTTATTCCAAAATCCGACCTTCACAACCGTCTTCATTCGGTAGTCAGACTTACAAATTGATGGAAAAAGTTGAAGCGAAACTCGATTATAAATGGTGGTGTTCAGGTGTAGTTAGTAAAGTTCCTGATGTGGGCCAATATTACGATCGATACGTTGTGGTTTTGTTGCCAAACAAGGAGAGTAAAAAGTTTTACTACTACCAATTAAGGCCTATTTTGGAGTGGAAAGATGGACTTTGGGTTAGTGAAGAAAAGGTAAATTTTACTTGTCTTGTTTACAAATGTTCTTATATGAAACACCATTTTTGTTGTGTGTATTGTTGGGTTGAATTTGTGGTGGAAAATGAATTGGAATCTTCCAATTTCAGGTCTTGGAAAGCGAGGAGAGTCCGCATGAGGGAAAAGCGACTCCTAATGCTTTAGCTACAGAACAAGAAATCAGGGAGACACACTCTTCTAGTAATGATGCTATGGTGAATCCTTCTCCTACCTCTTCCAATGGAGTAGATGTTACTGGGACTGGTAAAGTCTCTGTCGCTGAGAGAGAAACAACGGTCCCAGACACTGGAGCTGTGAGTTATGTATATATTTCCTAACTCTCTCTCTGGTTCTCTCAAGATGACATAAATGGGGTAGTTATGGTTAACTTTGTGTGTTATTTGCAGCACTTAACAGGAGAATTAAGAAGTAAGTTATCTAGTGCTGTGATCCAAGAAAACACTCCAGTTACAAAGCAACTGGAGATAGGAGGAAGTATGTCTTTATTGTTGTTTGCTTTCAAACGTATGAAAAGCATTCACATTGGAAGTTGTTTCTGTCTCTTAATGATTCTACGTATTACTGTTTATAGATAAAAAGTTTCACTCACCAGTAGATCTGGGCATGGATGCTACTCTGACAACACCAGTAGTCAAAACACAAGGAAAAACATATCTGAGGAAGAAACTTCAGGGAATGAAGAATCTAAAGGGCTCTGCAACTGCAAATGATTCTGATGGGGAGAAGGTGAAATTTCATTAGTGGGACTGTTAAACATAGCATTTTACTGGTTTTCATAATTTTGATTCTATGCAGGAGCCTGAGAAGACAGAAAACAGAGAGATCCTTAGAAAGAGGAAAAGAGGACAACCACATAATTTGATAAGCACAGAGCCTAAGCAGAAGACTGGTATGCTCAATTCGTTTGTGGAAAAGAGGGACGATTTTGTGGAAACTCCTCCATCGAAAGAGCCAATAATTGTTCTGCCATTTGCAAAAAAGTCACCAGTATGGAAGGTCTTTGAATCAATGGAGGTTTTCAAAACAGTGCCTCAGTATCCACATTTCAGTCCGCTTCTAGAAAGGGGAGAAGAGTTCCGTGAAGGGAAACATGATAGCTACAGGAAAAAAGGAGAGACTCTATGTTCGTAAAGGTTCTGAAATCGAATTCTCTAAGTGTGGTGCTGGGAATATATTGTATTGTGGCATTATTGAACAGAGTGTAGGTAGATCGAAGAACTCGAGTGTCTCTGTTCGTTGCTTACATCCTATTCACAAGCAAGATCATTCACCTCCGTTAATCAAAACCACTCTGCGACGTTTGATTCGTCCTGTTCCGCCGCCGGATCCATTTCCTGACGTCGGTTTTGAAGTAGGCGACGTGATCGAAGCTGTTCATGACGGTGGTTGGTGGCCTGGTTCGGTAATTAAAGTGTTGGAAAATGGGCGTTACTTGGTGTACAATAGATACAAACCCGGTGCTATTGAGATCGAACGAAAGAATCTGCGTCCTCATATGGATTGGAAACGTGATGAATGGTTTCGATGTAAAAAACGAGTATGAATTCTTTCTCATTTAGACTAGTTGATCTCTTATTTTCATTGGTAACAAACTGAATTATGTTAATTTGATTTTTGTTCGATGAAGCCATTGGATGAAGCAGATTTTAGTAAAGGAGCACATGTAGAAGCCAGAATTGAGCTAGATAATATGGGAGATGTTTGGTCTACGGCTACAGTCAAAGAGGAGAATGACGATGGAACATTACTGGTGAAATTGGATTATTCTAAAACCAAAATAAGCCTTCCTTATTCCAAAATCCGACCTTCACAACCGTCTTCATTCGGTAGTCAGACTTACAAATTGATGGAAAAAGTTGAAGCGAAACTCGATTATAAATGGTGGTGTTCAGGTGTAGTTAGTAAAGTTCCTGATGTGGGCCAATATTACGATCGATACGTTGTGGTTTTGTTGCCAAACAAGGAGAGTAAAAAGTTTTACTACTACCAATTAAGGCCTATTTTGGAGTGGAAAGATGGACTTTGGGTTAGTGAAGAAAAGGTAAATTTTACTTGTCTTGTTTACAAATGTTCTTATATGAAACACCATTTTTGTTGTGTGTATTGTTGGGTTGAATTTGTGGTGGAAAATGAATTGGAATCTTCCAATTTCAGGTCTTGGAAAGCGAGGAGAGTCCGCATGAGGGAAAAGCGACTCCTAATGCTTTAGCTACAGAACAAGAAATCAGGGAGACACACTCTTCTAGTAATGATGCTATGGTGAATCCTTCTCCTACCTCTTCCAATGGAGTAGATGTTACTGGGACTGGTAAAGTCTCTGTCGCTGAGAGAGAAACAACGGTCCCAGACACTGGAGCTGTGAGTTATGTATATATTTCCTAACTCTCTCTCTGGTTCTCTCAAGATGACATAAATGGGGTAGTTATGGTTAACTTTGTGTGTTATTTGCAGCACTTAACAGGAGAATTAAGAAGTAAGTTATCTAGTGCTGTGATCCAAGAAAACACTCCAGTTACAAAGCAACTGGAGATAGGAGGAAGTATGTCTTTATTGTTGTTTGCTTTCAAACGTATGAAAAGCATTCACATTGGAAGTTGTTTCTGTCTCTTAATGATTCTACGTATTACTGTTTATAGATAAAAAGTTTCACTCACCAGTAGATCTGGGCATGGATGCTACTCTGACAACACCAGTAGTCAAAACACAAGGAAAAACATATCTGAGGAAGAAACTTCAGGGAATGAAGAATCTAAAGGGCTCTGCAACTGCAAATGATTCTGATGGGGAGAAGGTGAAATTTCATTAGTGGGACTGTTAAACATAGCATTTTACTGGTTTTCATAATTTTGATTCTATGCAGGAGCCTGAGAAGACAGAAAACAGAGAGATCCTTAGAAAGAGGAAAAGAGGACAACCACATAATTTGATAAGCACAGAGCCTAAGCAGAAGACTGGTATGCTCAATTCGTTTGTGGAAAAGAGGGACGATTTTGTGGAAACTCCTCCATCGAAAGAGCCAATAATTGTTCTGCCATTTGCAAAAAAGTCACCAGTATGGAAGGTCTTTGAATCAATGGAGGTTTTCAAAACAGTGCCTCAGTATCCACATTTCAGTCCGCTTCTAGAAAGGGGAGAAGAGTTCCGTGAATCAGATGCTGTTGGTAGTATGGTGATGTACACTGGTCTATTAGAGAAACTCAACAATCTACAAGTGGATGATCCAATAAGCGAGTTTAACAAGATTGATGAATGTTTGCTCAATCTTGAGAAACACGGTTTCAGTATTACAAAAGCTCGATCCAGAATCGCCAAGCTATTGTCCATTAAAGAAAGACAGACATGGACATGTGAAAAGTTAGATGCTTTTAATGAAAAGATCACAGAGAGTGACAATAAAAGGAAAAAGTGTGAAGCAGATATTGTTGAGTTGCAGATTGAATTCCAAAGACGAGAAGCGGAGCTGAAGGAAGCAAAAGTGAGACTAGACAAGGAGATAGGACAGATGCAGTCTCACGCAGCTGTTCTTGATCAAGAGGCTCAGAATGTAGATCAGGGCTTTCGAACAATTGCTGCTGCCCCGTTGTTATAAGTAAGCTCTACATCAAATGTTTTGTGTTATAACCTAATCGAGTTTGTCCGTAAAACATAACTTGGACTAATTAGGTAGAAGTGTCCATGACTTTATCTAATGAAGTAACATCTGTAGAAAGGTTAACATCTGTAGAGCAATTGTTAATGCCCATGGTAATATAAGCAAAACTCTTTAGATCAAATGTTTTATGTTATAATCGATTGAGTTCTTTGTCTGAACATGACTTCGACTAGTTTAGTAGAATTAGAAGCTTCAATGACTTAGATGGGCCCGATTTAAATTAACAGTGATGCTTCATATATGGGCCTTTTGTTTATTTTGGCCCAATTAATAATTCCAAAATTCTCAAAATGAAAAAGTATTCCGACTTGACCAACAAAAAACACGTGGTCAACAAATAGTATTGTGTCTTGACAAAAAAACGTGGTCAACAAAACTACTCAGTTTAGTAACTCTTTTGTCTTTTTCTTTTAGTTCTTCGGCGTTTAGGGTTCTAGTGAAGAATAAGCAAAAATGTTGATAGCTACAGGAAAAAAGAAGAGTCTTTCTGTTCGTAAAGGTTCTGAAATCGAAGTATCATCTGAAGAAATCAGGTGTGGTGAGAGAGATATATGGTATTGTGCCATTCTTGAAGAGAATCTACCTAAATCTAGGAAGACGAGTTTCTCTGTTCGTCACTTACATCCTATTCTCAAGCAGGATTTTTCGCCTCCGTTAATCAAAACCTCTGTACAACGTTGTATTCGTCCTGTTCCGCCATTGTTTACAAACCTCATTTTCGAAGAAGGTGATGTGATTGATGCTGTTCATGATGGTTTTTGGTGGGCTGGTTGGGTTATTAAAATATTGAGAAATGGACGTTACTTGGTGTATATAGAATACGATCCCGGTGCTATTGAGATTGATCGAAAACATCTTCGTCCACGTTTGGTTTGGAAAAATAATGAATGGTTTCGATGTGAAAAGAAAGTATGAATCTTTTCTCATTTCGATTCATCTCTTGTTTTCATTGGTATCAATCTGAATTATGTTATTTCATTTTTGTTGATGAAGCCATTGATTAAAGCAGATGTAAGTGAAGGAAAATCTGTAGAATTCAGAAGTAAGGTAGATAATATGGGAGATGTTTGGAAACGTGCTACAGCCGTTAAGGAGAATGTGGATGGTACATTATTGGTGAAATATGGGTATTCTAACACAGAAATAAGCCTTCCTTATTCCAAAATCCGACCTTTACAACCTTCTTGTTGGCGTAGACATTTCAAATTGAATGAAAAAGTTGATGTGAATCTCGATTCTAGATATTGGTGTCCAGGTGTAGTTAGTAAAGTTCCTCATAAGAACCCATATGAATATCAGTATCCATATGTTGTGGTTTTGGGGCGAAACAAGGAGAGGAGATCGTTTTCCTACCACGAATTAAGACCTACTTTAGAGTGGAAAGATGGACTTTGGGTTAGAGAAGGAAAGGTAAAATTTTTACTTGCCTGTTACAGTTGTTCTTATATGAAACACTATTTTTGTTGTGTAAATTTGTTGCATTGAATCTTTTGTTCCAAAATGCATTTGAATGTTCCAATTTCAGGGTTCGTATAGTGAGCAGAGTCGGAGTGTAACTGTTCCAAATGTCTTGGGAGACCAAAACAATGCTTTGACTAAAGGGAAAGAAGTGAGGGTGACACACTCTTCTGGTGGTGGTGCTGTGGTGAATCCTTCTCCTACCTCTTCCAATGGAGTAGATGTCGCAGAGACTAGTAAAGTGTCTGACACTGAGAGCAGAACACCCGTCCCTAACACTGCAGCTGTGAGTTATATTTATCCTTTCTTTCTCTCGCTCGCTTTCTCAAGATGACATATTTGGGGTAGTTATGGTTAAACTTTGTGTGTTGTTTACAGCACTTAACTGACAGGAATGAGTGTTCTAAAGATCCTCCCCTGTGGAAATCCACAGGAAAAAAGGAGAGCCTCAATGTTTCTAAAGGTTCTGAAATTGAAGTCCCTTTGACGAAGTATTCTGATCATATGGATAATACATGGTATTGCGCAATTCTGGAAGAGAATCTAGCTAAAAACAAGAACGACAGTCCCCTTGTTCGTTACTTAGATCCTCTTCTCAAGCAAGATTATTCTCCTCCGTTAATGAGGACAGCTGTGCAGCATTGGATACGTCCTGTTCCACCGATGGATCTTTTTCCAGATGTTGAGTTTGAGGAAGGTGATGTGGTAGACAGTGTTCAAGATGGTGCTTGGCGGTCTGGTTTAGTGCTTAGAGTGTTGGAAAATCGACGATATTTGGTGTGCCTCAGTTTTGACACCGGTGCTATTGAGTTTGAACGTAAACATATGCGTCCACATATGATTTGGAGCAATGAAGAATGGTTTATATGTAAAAAGCAAGTAAGTATGAGTTCACTGATCTTGATTCATCTCTTATTTCTGTTGGTATCAAACTGAGTTATTTTATATCTTTGAAGAAATTGATGGAGCCAGATTATAGTGCTGGAAAGATTGTAGAATTCAGAACTGAGGTAGAACATTTAGGGGAGGTGTGGGCATCGGTTAAAGTCCTTAAGGAGAACGAGGATGGGACATTACTGGTAAAGTTGAAGAATTTGTGCAATAGCAAATATAAATTCATCAAATTAAGTCTTGATAATAAGCATAAATTCACCAAACTATATCTTCCTTATTCCAAAATCCGACCTTCACGACCAATACACTTCTATGGAAGTTACAAGTTGATGGATAAAGTTGATGTGCTTCTAGAGAATAAATGGTGTCCAGGTGTAGTTAGTGAAGTTTTTTCAATGTTCAAATATGTTGTGGTTTTTGGGCTTAGCAAGGAGAGTAAAGAGTTTAGCACCACCCACTTACGACATTCTTTAGAGTGGAAAGATGGATTTTGGATTAGAGAAGAAAAGGTAAAAATTTTACTTGTCTGTTACAATATGAAACACCATTTTTGTTGTGTGTATTTGTTGGATTTAATCTTTTGTTGGAAAATGCATTGGAATGTTCCACTTTATAAGGGTTCGGATAGCGACCTGAGTCCATCTGAAGGGATAATAGCTCCTAAAAGGGAGACACACTCTTCTGGTGCTGGTGCCATGGAGAATCCAAAGGGAGACACACTCTTCTGGTGCTGGTGCCATGGAGAATCCTCCTCCCATCTCTTCCAATGGAGTAGATGTCACAGATACTTGTAAAATGTCTGTCACTGAGAGAGAAACACGAGTCCCCGACACTGCAGCTGTGAGTTATATATAACCTTCCTTTCTCTTGCTCTCTCAAGATGACAACAACGGGTTATTATGGTTAATTTTGTGTGTTTTTTGTAGCATTTAACTAGAGAATTAGGCAGTCAGGTGGCTAATGCTGTGAATGTGATCAAAGAAAACACTCCAGCAACAAGGGAACAGGAGATAGGAACAAGTATGTGTTTATTGTTCTTTACATTCAGAAGTATGCAAGTTATTCATATTGGAAGTTGTTTGTGTCTCTAAATTATTCTACGTATTGCTGTTTCTAGCTAATGAGTTTCACTCATCGATAGTCCTAGGCATTGCCGCCACTACTCTGACAAAACCGGTGATCAAAACGGGAGGAATTACATCTCCGAGTAAGATACTTCAGGCAATGACAAATCGAAAGGGTTGTGCAAATGATTCTGATGCAGAGAAGGTGAAAGTTAATTAGTAGTACTGTTAAACTAGTACTGTTAAACATCGCATTTTGCTGGTTTTTCATCCTTTTGATTCTGCGCAGGCACCTGAGGAGACGAAAAACAGAGAGATCGAGATCGTTAATAAGAGGAAAAGAGGACAGCCATGTGAGTTCATAAGCACAGAGCCCAAGCAGAAGATGCAAAAGACTTCTTTAGAAATTATAGAGCGAACGCCTACCCGTATGGAATCCCAATTTGAGACACTGAAGAAGACGTTTGTAGAACTAAAAGGAATGGTAGCTGCGCTGCAAGAAAAAGATGGGCATGGTGTCGACAAAGGAGATGCTGTAAACAATATAACGGTTAAGACTGGTACGTTGTCCTTTAACTTTAATGGATAAGCATAGCGGCATTTGTTTCTTTGCAATCTTGAAACATTCTTGGCGTAAGAACTTGTAGGTGTGGCTGCTAATAGTTCAAAGGCTGCGACTATTGAACTTACTAATATGAATGACGGTAATAGGCCTCTTCCTTCATCAGGTATGGCTGAATTAACACGTCCTTCAAACAGTTGATGCACTTTTAGTTTTTGGTTTCTCATTGTTTTGGTTTTAATCTAATCCTCAGCACAATCTGTTTCTCGAAGCCCTGCCTGATCCAATGTTGAATTCTGTTGTGGAAAAGCACGTTGATGTTGAGAAAACTCCTCCAACGAGAGAGTCACCAATGGTTCTACCGTTTGCAAAGAAGTCACCGCTATGGAAAGTCCTTGAATCAATGGAGGTCTTCAAACTAGTACCACAACATCCACATTTCAGTCCACTTCTCGAAAGCGAAAAAGAGTCTCGTGAAGGAGATGCCATTGGTAAAATGGTGATGTACACTGGTCTGTTAGAGGAACTCAAGAATCTACAAGTTAATCAACCAATAAGCTCGATTAAAAGAATCGATGAGTGTTTGCTCAAGCTAGAGAAACACGGGTTCAACGTTAGAGAACCTCGATCTCGGATAGCCAAGCTATTGGTCATTAAAGAAAGACGAACAAGGACATTGAAAGAATTCAAAGCTGTTGAAGAAAATATCACAGAGAGTGACAATAAAAGAAGGAAGAATGAAGAAGATATTGTTGAATTGCATACTGAATTCCAGAGACGAGAAGCGGTGCTGAAGGAAGCGAAAGTGAAACTAGACATGGAGATAGCTCGGATGCAGTCTGACGCAGCTGTTCTTGACCACAAGGTTCAGATTGTAGATCAGGACTTTGAGGCAATTGTTGCAGCCCCATGGTAATAAGCAAGCTCTTTAGAACAAATGTTTTGTGTTATAGCCTAATCCATTTTTATGTCTGAACTTCGACTTGTTAGGTAGAAAACTTTGTCTTAGACCTTTTGTGTATCAAATGAAGTAACAGTTATTAGAAAGGCTTAACAGTGATCATCTAACTCCTCATCTTATCTTTCCTCGGTTGATTCAGTTTATTCTACTTGTAACATTTCATGTTTTACATCATTTGTTACTTTCAGATTCTTTTTTTTCAGCTTGAAACTTATATCATACCACATGATATCTATTCACATCCTAAACAATAATCTGACCCCAATGTATGAATTAACCATTTGCTAAAACTGTTAAAACATTTACAGTGACAAAGTTGCATAAGAGACTGTTAACTCCATTGTTTGTGTATCAAATGAAGTAACAGTTATTAGAAAGGCTTAACAGTGATCATCTAACTCCTCATCTTATCTTTCCTCGGTTGATTCAGTTTATTCTACTTGTAACATTTCATGTTTTACATCATTTGTTACTTTCAGATTCTTTTTTTTCAGCTTGAAACTTATATCATACCACATGATATCTATTCACATCCTAAACAATAATCTGACCCCAATGTATGAATTAACCATTTGCTAAAACTGTTAAAACATTTACAGTGACAAAGTTGCATAAGAGACTGTTAACTCCATTGGCTGGCTAGATCATGACTGCATTGGATAGGATGGGTGAGGGAGGATCATATTTTCCCAGCTCTTCGTTCACCTTCACCGGAAGAGGTAGCATCTGCTTCATAACCTCTGGTATGTCATTCAAATCGTTCAAGATTCACCTTCACCGGAAGAGGTAGCATCTGCTTCATAACCTCTGGTATGTCATTCAAATCGTTCAAGATTGTGAGGATATTGTCCCGAGCTTTGCACAAGATACTGACATTCTCATGTAGTAGCTGAAAAGCGGGAGTTGAATTTACTTGGAAAGCTGAGAAATTTGATGCAACTTGATTAAACATTTGAGCGTTTTGTTCAAGACGATGTCCATTCACACCACCAATAACTTTATTCAAAATACCATCATCATCAGTAGTATCTATGTCCATCATTCCATTAGGATCCACATTCAAATTAGATGACGGCTTGGCTGAAGAATCTTCTGTAGCTTTTTCTTTCTTATCTTTGTCTTCTTGTTTCCTACGCTGCTTACCGTATTCCTTTTTAGTCATCCATCTACAACGCAGCGCAATATCTCTGATAGTTTTATTATTCATTTGCATCGCAATCTTTGCATATCGAACAACATCCGGTCCTGTCACGTACTGGGACAGCAAAACTTCCAATAAATTTTGTTCCTTGTCAGTCCAAACGGTAGCCATCCCTGGATTATGCTTCAAAGCACCATTATCGATCGAATTTGTAGCAGCACAATTCATCTCCGCCGCTGGAGAAGACGATACCTTCTGCATAGCTGACGAATCTTCTTGATTGTTCCACGAAGGGTTTGCGCTCGCTACCATCAAAATTCACTTGGTTTTCTGAAAGACTTTCACAGGAAAAAGTGTATAATAATAATATTGAGAGGCAATTTCAGTTATGATTAAGCCGGGATATGAACAGAGATTCCCGCCGACTTATCTGCGTCTTCCCTCAAAATATTGAATATTTGTTATTTGTTACTTTTCTTTGCTCATTCCTTCCGTTCTATATTTGGTAGTTATCCTTCAGATTCTTAATCTAATACTATTGTTGACGTAAAAGAAAAACGAAGAAAAATTAAATCATATATGGGCCTTCTATTCTTTCTGGCCCAATTAAAACTAACAACGATGTTTTCTATATGGGCCTTTTGTTTTATTCTGGCCCAAATAAAATTATCCGATCCAACAAACATAGTAACCGGTCATATTAATATATCTGCTCGGTTTAGCTTAGTATCTATTTCTTCTCTAGTTCTTCAGTCTCAGGGTTTTGGTGAAGAAGACTTTAGTAGTGAGAAACATGTCGATAGCTACAGGACAAATGGAGAAGCTCACAGCTTCTAAAGGTTCTGAAATTGAAGTCACTACTGACGGGTATATAAAAGATAAAGGATATGTATGGTATTGTTCCATACTTTTCAGATTCTTAATCTAATACTATTGTTGACGTAAAAGAAAAACGAAGAAAAATTAAATCATATATGGGCCTTCTATTCTTTCTGGCCCAATTAAAACTAACAACGATGTTTTCTATATGGGCCTTTTGTTTTATTCTGGCCCAAATAAAATTATCCGATCCAACAAACATAGTAACCGGTCATATTAATATATCTGCTCGGTTTAGCTTAGTATCTATTTCTTCTCTAGTTCTTCAGTCTCAGGGTTTTGGTGAAGAAGACTTTAGTAGTGAGAAACATGTCGATAGCTACAGGACAAATGGAGAAGCTCACAGCTTCTAAAGGTTCTGAAATTGAAGTCACTACTGACGGGTATATAAAAGATAAAGGATATGTATGGTATTGTTCCATACTTGAAGAACGGGTATATAAAAGATAAAGGATATGTATGGTATTGTTCCATACTTGAAGAGAATCTATCAGAGAATAAGAAGAAATGGTTTCGTGTTCGTTACATAGATCCTCTTCTCAAGCAAGATTATTCGCCTCCATTAACCAAATTCACTGAGGATCACTTGATTCATCCTGTTCCTCCACCAGATCCGTTTCCAGATTTTGAAGAAGGTGATGTGATTTACACTGTTCATGATGGTGGTTGGTTGGCTGGTTCGGAAAATAGACGTTACTTGATGTATCTCAATTTCAAACCACAAGTTGGTGCCACTGAAGTTGAACGAAAAGATATGCGTTCTCGTATGGTTTGGAAAGACGATGAATGGTTTCGATGTGAAAAACAAGTACTGATTTATCTCTTGATTTCTTAGGTATCAAACTGAATTTTGTTAATTTGATTGTTTTTGTGGATGAAGGAATTGGTTAAAGAAGAATTTAGTAATGGAACATCTGTAGAAGTGAGAACTGAGGTAGATAAGTTTGGATATGTTTGGTCTAAGGCTACATTCATTAAGGAGAACGAGGATGGGACCTTACTTCTGCAGTTGCCTCCACCAGATCCGTTTCCAGATTTTGAAGAAGGTGATGTGATTTACACTGTTCATGATGGTGGTTGGTTGGCTGGTTCGGAAAATAGACGTTACTTGATGTATCTCAATTTCAAACCACAAGTTGGTGCCACTGAAGTTGAACGAAAAGATATGCGTTCTCGTATGGTTTGGAAAGACGATGAATGGTTTCGATGTGAAAAACAAGTACTGATTTATCTCTTGATTTCTTAGGTATCAAACTGAATTTTGTTAATTTGATTGTTTTTGTGGATGAAGGAATTGGTTAAAGAAGAATTTAGTAATGGAACATCTGTAGAAGTGAGAACTGAGGTAGATAAGTTTGGATATGTTTGGTCTAAGGCTACATTCATTAAGGAGAACGAGGATGGGACCTTACTTCTGCAGTTGGACAATTGGAGAAAAGAAGAAATAAGCACGAAAAGAAGTCTTATGACAATTGGAGAAAAGAAGAAATAAGCACGAAAAGAAGTCTTATCCGACCTAAACAACCATATTCAATCGGTGATGAGACTTACAAATTGATGGATAAAGTTGAAACCTGTGTCAACTCTAGCTGGTGTCCAGGTATAGTTAGTAAAGTTGAACCTGGGCGCGTATGTTTTGTGCGTTTGGGGCCAAGAATGCTGAGTAGAAGCTTTTGCGACCACCAGTTAAGACCTTCTTTACAGTGGAAAGATGGAGTTTGGGTAAAAGAACAAAAGATAAATTTTAGTTGTATGTTCTTATAAAGCATCACATATTGCTGGTTGTTTATCCTTTTGATTCTATGTAGGTACCTGAAGGGACCACAATGGAAGAGTTGCTTAGTAAAAGCGAAAGAGGACGAAAGCCTAAGCAAAAGACTGGTAACTTGTCTTAACTTTAATGGATAGGTAAAGTGGCATTTGTTTCTTTGCAATCTTGAAACATTATTGGCATAATAACTTGTAGGTGTGGCTTGTAGTGGTTCAAAGGCTGCGAGTATTAAACTTGCTAATATGACTGATGATAATAGGCTTCTTGCTTCATCAGGTATGGCTGCCTGTCTGGATG
>CM071719.1:23885287-23900187 GCA_036630335.1 Physaria fendleri | reverse complement strand
TACGGATGATAGAGTACCATGATTTTGATACAGATTTAAATCTCAACACAGATTTGGGCGGCAATCTAAGTAAGATCTCAAAAGCCAGATCCAGAGGGAGGCTACATTCGAGTGCAATCTTCTTCGTCGTCATCCTATAACACACTTTTTGCTTTTTGACACACTTTTTGTTTTCTGCTTTTGCATAGGGATACACTGCCCGTGCCAGAGACAAACCCTAACCCTAAAGAGAGATATTTTGGGCTTTTAATATAAATTATGGGCCGAGTTACACAAACCCTAAAGGGCCTTATTGATCTTCTATTCTGCAAAAACCAAATCAATTCTATCTTATTATATAAAGTTGGGTTTCAAACTTGATAAAATTCAGGATTGCGCCACCTATCAAGTGATTGAGATCTCAGTCGTTAATTTGTAATTTCCTAATTTAGATTATTAAAAATATTTAGTTAACATTTAAAACTATTTAAGATTATTAAGAATATTTAGTTAACATTAAAAAAAAAAATTAGTTAACATTTAAAACGTGTCAAGTGACTGAGATCTCAACCGTTAATTTGTAGTTTCCTAATTTAGAGTATTAAGAATATTTAGTTAACATTTAAAAATATTTAAGATTATTAAGAATATTTAGTTAACATTTAAAAATATTTAAGATTATTAAGAATATTTAGTTAACATTTAAAAATATTTAGTTAACATTTAAAATAACACAAGAATTTAAAATGTTAAGTTCTAATGTAAAATTGTTAATTTTTAATAATGTTAAGTTTTCTTAACTGATATTATTTTATTCGGCTATATAAATAGAGTTAATTTTTATTCTTCTCAATTCATTCTCTCATTCATATTTTGTTTTTTATTAATTTAATTTTTATTCTTCTCAATTCATTCTCTCATTCATATTTTGTTTTTTATTAATCGTTTCGATAATAAGAAGAAAAAATATCAATACATTTTCAAAGGAACAAAGTTACCATTAGGTGAAGAAAAGGTATTATTTCAAATTAATTTTTTTTTTTATTTTAATTTATTAATAGAATATGATTACATTATTAAACATCAAATACAACATATAATTTTTAATTTGGTTTGTAAGTTCCGTTAAAATTTTATATTTATATCTTTCCGCTTTATTTTTTGCCTTCTAATACAGTTCTTCATCATCCTAAATACAAAAATAACAAAGAAGGTTAATAATAAAAGCGCCTTCTAATACAGTTCTTCATCATCCTAAATACAAAAATAACAAAGAAGGTTAATAATAAAAGCCTTCTCTATTGTATTTTTAGTTATTGACATTATATGAATACTGTCTCATGATCTGTCTAAATCTACGTAGCCTCTCATAACTACAATTTGGTTTATGGTCTTTTGATAACTCTGTGGCTCGACCAAACCAGGTTTGACTTAATAGCGTTATGTAATTGATTCTTAAGAATGTCAAGGAATAAGGCATATTAAGTTATGGAGGAATATGTTAGTTTTCTTAATAGAATTAATATGAAAGTTGAAAATATGTTTTAACAAAAAAAAGTTAAAAATATGTTAATAGTTCATGTACAAAGAATATGTTAATATTTTCCAGTGTACGAACCTAATATAGATGATAAAAGTCTGCAAGAATAGTAATTTCAAGAGTATTTTATGTTCAGATTGTAGTTTTTTTTTCATGAGTTCAGGTTTTGGTTATATCAAGAAAGAGAGATTCGGATTGAGATTACAATAAAAGTTAATTTTTATTATTATTAAGATAATATTGAGAATAAAAGTTGATTATAGATAACTTTATTAATTTTATTGATAATAAACTTTGTTAATTCTATTAAAATAATTTGATCTAAAATTCACAATTCACACGAAGCATTGACTTTATATTGAGACCTAATTAAGGAGATCATCAATGGTATGTCAATTCTTTGTGTAATAATTTTATTGATAATAAACTTTGTTAATTCTATTAAAATAATTTGATCTAAAATTCACAATTCACACGAAGCATTGACTTTATATTGAGACCTAATTAAGGAGATCATCAATGGTATGTCAATTCTTTGTGTAAAGTGTGAGTTTATGATGTAGTTTGGCTTACGGTTCTACCGGCCCTTTTTGAATAATCTTTTTTTATCCCACTTCTTCTTTGTTGCCTTTTCTCATGATACTTCTCTCCGGCGTTCAACCAACCAACCTGAGAATCACGTATGAGCCAACAAACCATAGAGCTTTAAGGATCTGCATCAAAATTATATTTGAGCATTTTAGAAGATGTTGAATCTCAGAGTAGTACCCTCGGAAGTAAGACACCTGAACCGTTGACATGAGGGATATTCGAAGGTTGTCGTTGATCTCAATTAAAGGTGTCCTATCGTGTTAGGTGAAATAGCGAAAACTAAAGTATTGTTTTGTGTTGAAATAAAAGAATATTTCAATTTTTCTAAAGATGCCAAAAAATTTGAAGGGATAAATGCCTCAACGAGGTAGATGGATACGACCTAACTCCCATTCCTCAAATTCTTAACCAACTAATCTAACATTTTTCTCTCAAATGACATTCGTATTATAAGTAAAAATATAAGTAAAATTGTTTTAAAAAAATATAATTGTAAAATAGTCATATTTATAATTTAATCATTAATAAATAAATAATTGTAAAATAGTCATATTTATAATTTAATCATTAATAAATAAATAAAATTAGATTATTTATTTAATTATTAAGATTTAATTATTAAGATAAATAAAATTAGATTATTTATTTAATTATTAAGACCCGTGCATGCACGGGTTAATTATACCTAGTTCTAATATAAAAGTAGCATAAAATACCCACTTTTTCTTTATCTAGTCATCGGTCTTAAAGTTGAAGAAGAGTGCAGTGAGGTTAAGAATAGAGAAGCTCTCTGTTTCTAATGTTTCTGAAGGTGAAGTCTCTTCTGGAAAGAATGTCCACAAAGAAGTCTCTTCTGGAAAGAATGTCCACAAAGATGCTTTGAGTGCAGGGAAAGAAGATAAGGCGGCACATTCTTCTTGGTGATGTTGCTATGGAGAATCCTTCTCCTGAAGAGACAAAAATCAAGGAGACTGGTATGTTGTCTTAACTTTAATGAATCCGTTTTGGTTTTTTCCGCAGTCTTTGAAACATTCTAAGGATAATAACTTGTAGGTGTGGATGATAATGGTTCAACAATTGTTGTGCCATTTGCGAAGAAGTCACTGCAATGGAAAGTACTTGAATCAATGGATGTCTTCAAAGCAAGCAATGCCGCAACATCTACATTTTAGTCCACTTCTAGAAAGCGAAAGAGAAGAGTGTTGTGAAGAAGAAGCTGTTGGTATAGTGATGATGTACACTGAGCTATTAAAGGAACTCAACAAACTAAATAAATTCTTACCATGAAGGTAGACGTTATTAACAGTATTGATGAGTCTTTGCTGAAGCTAGAGGAACATGGTTTTGATGTTACAAAACCTCGATCTCGAATAGCTGAGCTATTGTCCATTAAAGAAAGGAACATGGTTTTGATGTTACAAAACCTCGATCTCGAATAGCTGAGCTATTGTCCATTAAAGAAGGCCAGGCACGCACATGGAAAGAACTTGATAAGAAAAAGATCTCCAAGAGTTACCAAAAAATTAGTGAGTATGAAGATAAGATTGGTTATGTGCAGTATACTTTGGAGACGCGAGAAGCTTTCGGCAGACTAGGCAGTGCGAAAGAGAGACTAGACGATGAGATTGCTGAACTAGACATGGCGAAACGAAGAACAGAATTTGAGATAGATCAGATGGAGTATCACGAAGGTGTTCTTGAACAAGAGGTTCAGGATATAGATCAGGAATTTCAGTCAATTGCTTCTGCTCCTTGGTAATAAGCAGATCAAATGATTATGTTACAAATTTGTGTTCTATGTTCGTTTCTCCATTGATTATTGTCTCAATGTTCTGAGGTTTTTTGCGCCTCCCTTAATGAATAAATCTCTTGTGTTTCTTTGCCAAACTTCTTAAGAATCTTAGTATATTTCTCATGTAATCACTAGAAGTTGTGTGTGATAGATTCTTTTACAAAGTTTCACTTGAAGAAACTGAAATATGCTTGAGAATGGTGAAAAACTACACCATATACACTTGTAATTAACAATCTAAGTGGGAGAAAGAAGTGGGAGAAAGAAGATGATCACTACTTGACTACTTCTTGATGCAACAATTCTAGTTATGAGTTTCAATGAATCTCTACCAGTAAAGAATATGTTTCTAATAAAGAACTTGTGCTGCCATTGCAAAAAATACAAATGATATGATTAAAAGAAAAAGAAAAAATCTTGTCATGAGTTATGATTATATAATCAAATACAATAGAATTGACACAAAACAAAATCAATGAAGCAAAAGTTAACAGAAAAGCTAACACTGGAATTCCTTCACTAAAGAGATAAACAAAGTGTAAGATTAACAAGAAATTATGTTGTTGTTTTGTATATGGGCCTTCTTTTTTTCTGGCCCAACTAAAATTATATGGGTATTTATGTTCTCTCTGGCCCATTTAAAATTAACATTGAAATAATTTCATGTATGGGCCTTTTGTTTTTTCTGGTCCAAATATAGAAAATTTGATTTGATAGAGAGGCACGAGGTACTAAGCTACAGTACATTACATGCATGAATCATAATTACGGCGCAGGCCTCACTTTTTCGTTTCTTCTCTAGTCAAGTCATTCGACATAGGGGTAATAATGGTAAAATTTGGCAAGTTCTTTCTTCTCTAGAAGAAAACATGTCGATAGGTTATGAAAAGCTCGCTGTTTATAAAGGTTCTGAAATTGAAATCCTTTCGGAATTTTATCAGTCTACTTCGGGAAATGCATGGTATTCCGCCATACTTGAAGAGGATTTAGATCGAACAATGAAGGATAAGGTTCGTGTTCGTTACATAGATCCTTTACTTAAACAAGATTTTTCGCCTCAGATAATCAGAACCATTAGGCAAGGGTCGATTCGTCCGGTTCCGCCACCTGATCCATCTCCAGACGTTGGTTTTGAAGTAGGCGACTACATCGACGCTGTTCATAACGGTGGTTGGTATCCTGGTAGGGTGATTCAAGTGTTGAAAAATCGATCTTACTTGGTGTACCTCGAGTACAAACCCGGTGCAATGCTGGTTGAAGGAAAATATCTGCGTCCTCAATTATATTCGTGTAGCTACTCAGGAGAATGGTCTCGATCTAAGAAAAGAGTATGAATTCTTTCTCATTCTGTTCATCTCTTATTTTCATTGGTATCAATCTGAACTGTGTTATTTTCATTTCAGTAGATGAACCCACTGATTGAACCAGATTTTAGTCCCGGAAATCGTTTAGAAGCCAGAACAGAAGAAAATGATACGGGAGATGTTTGGAGTGAGGCTTTTGCCATTAAGGAGAACGAGGATGGGACATTACTGGTACGGATAGTGGGCTTTTACGAATCTAAAGACAGAGAAATAAGTCTACCTTATTCCAAAATCCGACCTTTCCCATCACATTCTTACTGTAAGCATTACAAATTGAATGAAAAAGTTGATGTGCATCTGGAGTCTGGATGTTCTCCAGGTGTAGTTACTCAACTTGCTCATCCAAACCAAAACCCATATAAATATCAATACGTTGTGGTTTTGAGATCAAAAAAGGAGGGTAAAAAGTTCTACTGGCACCAATTAAGACCTTCTTTAGTGTGGAGAGACGGACTTTGGATAAAAGTCATAAAGGTAAATTATACTTGTCTGTTTAGAGATGTTCTTATATGAAACACCATTTTTGTTGCTTGTATTTATTGGAATGAATATTCGGTGGAAAATGAATTGGAATCTTCCAATTTCAGGGTTCGGATAGCGAGCAGAGTCCGTATGAAGTGATAAGACCTTCTTTAGTGTGGTTAGATGGATTGTGGGTAAAAGTAATAAAGATAGATAATTTATACTTGTCTGTTTACAGATGTTCTTTTATGAAACACCATTTTTGTTGTAAATGCATTGGAATGTTCCAATTTCAGGATTCGGATAGAGAGCAGAGTCCGCGTAAAGGGATAATAACTCCTAAACGGGAGACACACTCTTCTGGTGCTGGTGCCATGGAGAATCCTCCTCCTATCTCTTCCAATGGAATAGATGTCTCAGAGACTGGTAAATTATCTGTCACTGAGAGCGAAGCAGAGGTCCCCGACACTGCAACTGTGAGTTGTATATATCCTTCCTTACTGTCTCGCACTTTGCTGGTTGTTCATCCTTTTGATTCTATGTAGGGACCTGAGGAGACAACAATCAGAGAAGTCGTTAATAAAAGGAAAAGAGGACGACCATGTAAGTTCATAAGCACAGAGCCTAAGGAAAAGACAGGTATGTTGTCTTAAGACTAATGGATAATTAAAGCGGCATTTGTTTCTTTGCAATCTTGAAACATTATTGACATAATAACTTATAGGTGTTGATGTTAACGATTCAAAGGCTGCGACTATTGAACTTGCTAATATGACTGATGATAATACTGATGATAATAGGCCTCCATTGGGTATGGCTGGATTAACACGTCCTTTAAACAATTGATACTCTTTTAGCTTTTGGTTTCTCATTGTTTTGTGTTTTGATATTAATCTAATCTTCAGGACAATCTGTGGAAAACACAACAAAGCACGTTGATGTTGTTGAAACTCCGCTCTGTGGAAAACACAACAAAGCACGTTGATGTTGTTGAAACTCCGCCAACTGAAGTGCAGACTGAATGAACAGGCCAGGATCGAGGAACATTCAGATTATGTATCTGATCAGTTCCTGAGTCCAGTTGCATCAGATGAAATAGGAGA
Organism: Physaria fendleri; assembly: GCA_036630335.1. Taxonomy (NCBI): domain Eukaryota; kingdom Viridiplantae; phylum Streptophyta; class Magnoliopsida; order Brassicales; family Brassicaceae; genus Physaria; species Physaria fendleri. Next base: position 23,893,356 of record CM071719.1, on the reverse strand, counting down.
AGAGTCCAACGCGATGAATGAAGCTCAAGGATCTGTTAAATGTCGAGAAGGTAAGAACATGGAACTATATGTTTACATATTGGTTTCTCCTTAAGCATTTCTGTCGCATTCTGATCTGATTCTTCTTTTGAGCAGGGTACGAATTTGAATTTGACTTGAATATGTCTCTCTTTCCATCCAAAGAAATTTGAAAGAGAGATAATCTTGGATGTAGATAAGGACTCTCGGGCAATTGTTGTTGCGCGGTGGTAAATAAGAAAACTCTTTAGATCAAATCTTTTGTGTTTTATAATCTAAATCTGAGTTCTCTGTCTGTACTTAGAAGATAACTTATAACTTAGACTAGTTTAGGTAGAATCTAAGTCTCGGTGACTTTATCATGAATCTTTTGTTTACTCAATGTAAGGGCATCTCCATTGGTTGGGATGCTTAAATGAGTCTCTGGAACAAAAAATAATAATTTTTTAATAAATTTTAACTATTAATTAAATCAAAATAATTATGAAAAAAGTAGAGCCAATAAAAATCTTACAGCTGGAGAAACAATCTCTAAAATGTTTCTTAATGTTCCCAATTCAGAAACTCACTCACACTCCAATCTCTAAAATGTTTCTTAATGTTCCCAATTCAGAAACTCACTCACACTCTCTTTCTTGTTCTTTCTTTTTTTATTATTAATTTTTTTTTGAGAAACTCCATTGGATACCCCCAATGGAGATGGCCTAAGTAACATGAATCTTTTGTTTATCCAATGAAGTAACAGTTATAAAAAGGCTAACTGTGATGTTTATGTTTTTTCTGGCCCTTTTAACATTATTGGATCCAACAAAATAAAACTAAACCAATTCCCTTGATTTACCTAAACCATAACTACTAACTAGACATTACTAGAATCAAATCGTAACTAGTTTTAAAAAAAAAGTTTGGTCGGAAAGTATCTACCTTTTAACTCGTCGGTGGGTTTGCATCTTTTAACTTTTAAGTTTTATTTTCCGACAGACCCACAAGAGAGGGAGTGAAAATTACAAAGAATCGTCCATGGATGATAGGGTCAGCGACGGAGCTAATGTATACGCGGAGAAAGTGGAACCGGAGAAGGAATCATATGATGAACTGAGTGAACTCAGTGACGAGGAATCATATGAGACTATTGATACAGATTCTGAAGATTCACATGAGGATGAGAAAGTGAAATATTGGGACCCTGAAACCGCTTCAGCTGAAATTGGTTTAACACTGATTTCAATTCCAACTAAACAAGACCCAAGATTTGATTCTTCTCAGCTGGTTAACGAATCCTCAGGAAGAAAAGAGAAGCTTTCTGTTTCAAAAGGTTCTGAAATTGAAGTATCTTCTGAAGAATTTATAAATGGTACTGGAAATGTATGGTATTCTGCTATACTCGAAGAGAATCTAGATAAATCGAATCAGAAAAAGAGACTCTCTGTTCGTTACTTAGATCCTCTTCTCAAGAAAGATTATTCACCTCCTTTAATCAATTCCACTGTATATCATCTGATTCGTCCAGTTCCACCGTCTGATCAGTTTCCTGATGTTGGTTTTGAGAAAGGTGATGTCATTGATGCTGCTTATATTGGTGGTTGGTGGTGTGGTTTGGTTGTTCATGCGTATAACCCTCAGACTTACTTGGTGTATCTCAGATACGAAAGCGGTTTGATGCATTTTGATCGAAAATATCTGCGTCCGCATTTGGTTTGGAAAGATGATGAATGGTTTCGATGTGAAAAACAAGTATGACTTCTCTCTTTCATTTCATTGATCTTGATAGTATGAAACTGAGTTATGTTATTTGTTTTCTTGGTGTTAGATGAAACTGAGCGAGTTAGAATTTTGTACTGGAAAATGTTTAGAAGTGAGAACTGAGGTAGATAATTTAGGCTATGTTTGGACTCCAGCTATAGGCATCAAGGGAAACGAGGATGGGACAATGCTGGTAAAGCCGAAGAGTTTGAGGAATATAGAAGATGTATTCACCGAAATAAGCGTTCCACTTTCAGAATCTCGGCCTACACATCCAGGATTTGGTTGTCATTTTTACAAAACCATGGATAAAGTTGATGCGCTTTTCGAGTCTAGATGGTGTCCAGGTGTAGTTAGCAAAGTTCTTGATAATTGTCCTGAAGAATATATTGTGGTTTTGGGACCAAACAAGGTGAGTAAAAAGTTTGCCTACTACCAACTAAGATTTTCTAGGGAGTGGAGTTGGGAAGATGGAGATTGGATAACAGAAGAAAAGGTAAAAATTTCTGTATTATCACTAATCTATGAAAAGGTTTTTCAAGAAGGGCTCACTTTTTCTTTTTCTTCTACGGTCATCTTAGGGTGTGGGTTCTGAGGAAAACATGTCACTAACTCCGGGAAGAATGGAGAAGCTATCCGTTTCTAAAGGTTCTGAAATTGAGGTCTGTCCTGACAAGTTTGAGAATGATCTTGGTTATGTATGGTACTGTGCCATACTTGAAGAGAATCTAGCTAATTCGAAGAAGAAAAGGCTCTCTGTTCGTTACTTAGATCCTTTTCTCAAGAAAGATTATTCGCCTCCATTAGCCACCACTACTGTGCATCGTTTGATACGTCCAGTTCCACCTCCTGATCCGTTTCCAGAAGTCGGTTTTGAAGAAGGTGATGCAATTGAAGCAGTTCATATTGGTGGTTGGTGGGCTGGTTGGGTGATTAAAGTGTTGGGAAATCAACGTTACTTGGTGTACCTCAGATTTGAACCCGGTGCCATTGAGATTAAACGAAAAGATATGCGTCCACGTATGATTTGGAAAGACGACGAATGGTTACACTGTGAAAAACAGGTAGAAGTTCTTTCTCATGTTCTTGATCTTGATTCATCTCATATTTCTGTTGGTATCAAACTGAGTTATGTTAATTTCTTTTTTTGTAGACGAAGCAATTGTTTAAAGCAGATTTTAGTCCCGGAAAAAATGTAGAAGTCAGAACTGAGTTAGACAAGTATGGCTATGTTTGGTCTGAGGCTACAGCCATTGAGGAGAAGGGGGATGGGACATTACATGTGAAGTTGAAGACTTTGAGCAATAAAGAAGATATATGTACCAAAATAAGCCTTCCCTATTCCAAAATCCGACCTCCACAACCAAAACCCACGTTTGGTTATAGACCGTTCAAAATGATGGAAAAAGTTGATGCGTATATCAAGTCTAAATGGTGTCCAGGTGTAGTTAGTCAAGTTCCTCTTGGGAACCTATATCACTATGTTGTGGTTTTGGGGCCAAACAAGGAGAAGAAAGAGTTTACCTACTACCAATTAAGACCTTCTTTAGAGTGGAAAGATGGAGTTTGGGTAAAAGAAGAAAAGGTAAATATAACTTGTCTGTTTACAGATGTTCTTATTTGAATCACAATTTTTGATGTGTGTATTTGTTGGATCGAATCTTTTGGTGGAATATGCATTGGAATGTTCCAATTTCAGGTAACTGTTCCATCTGCCTTGGGAGAACAAAAAAATACTTTGGCTAGAGGGAAAGAAGAGAGGGCGACACATTATATATATCCTTCCTTACTCTCTTTCGAAGAAAACACTCCAGTTACAAAGCAACCGGAGATAAGAGCAAGTCTGTGTTTATTAGTACGAAAGTTATTCTTATTGAATTTGTTTTTTTGTCTCTACATGACTCCTACGTATTACTGTTTCCAGCTAAAGAGTTTCACTCACCAGTAGTCCTGGGCACTGCCGCTGCTACTCTGACAAAACCAGTTGTCACAACGCGAGGGGAAACATCTCCGGTGAAGAATCACAAGAGCGCTGCAAATGATTCCAGTGGAGAAAAGGTGAAAGTTATTTAGTAGGATTTAAGCATCCCACTTTGCTGGTTTGTTCATCCTTTTGATTCTATGTAGGGACCTGAGGTGACAACAATCAGAGAGGTCGTTAATAAAAGGAAAAGAGGACGACCATGTAAGTTCATAAGCACAGAGCCTAAGGAAAAGACAGGTATGTTGTCTTAACTCTAATGGATAATTAAAGCGCCATTTGTTTCTTTGCAATCTTGAAACATTATAGACATAATAACTTGTAGGTGTAGCTGTTAATGATTCAAAGGCTGCGACTATTGAACTTGCTAATATGACTGATGATAATACTGATGATAATAGGCCTCTTGCTTCATCAGGTATGGCTGAATTAACACGTCCTTTAAACAGTTGATGCTCTTTTAGCTTTTGGTTTCTCATTGTTTTGTGTTTTTGTCTTTATCTATTTTTACTTTTTAGGACAATCTGTTTCTCGAATTCCTGATCCAATGCTTAATTCTGCTGTGGAAATGCACGTCGATGTTGTGGAAACAACACCAGCGAAAGAGTCAACAATGGTTCTACCATTTGTAAAGAAGTCACTGATATGGAAAGTTCTTGAATCAATGGAGGTATTCAAAGCAGTGCCACAACATCCACATTTCAGTCCACTTCTAGAAAGCGAAGTTGAGTCTCGTGAAGGAGATGCCATTGGTAAAATGGTGATGTACACTGGTCTGTTAGAGGAACTCAAGAAGGAGATGCCATTGGTAAAATGGTGATGTACACTGGTCTGTTAGAGGAACTCAAGAATCTACAAGTTGATCATCCAATAAGTTCGATTAACAGAATCGATGAGTGTTTGCTCAAGCTAGAGAAACACGGATTCAATGTTAGAGAACCTCGATCTCGGATAGCCAAGCTATTGGTCACTAAAGAAATACAAACAAGGACATTAGAAGAATTCAAAACTGTTGAAGAACAGATCACCGAGAGTAATAATAAAAGAAGAAAGACGGAAGAAGATATTGTTGAACTGCAGACTGAATTCCAGAGACGAGAAGCGGTGCTGAAGGAAGCGAAAGTGAAACTAGACACTGAAATAGCTCGGATGCAGTCTGACGCAGCTGTTCTTGACCACAAGGTTCAGACCGTAGATCAGGACTTTCGGGCAATTGTTAATGCTCCATGGTAATAAGTATGCTCTAGATCAAATGTTTGTGTTATAACGTAATCTGAGTTCTATGTTTGTCCGTAGAATACAACTTTGACTTGCTAGGTATGACTTTGTAATGAACCTTTTGTTTATATAATGAAGTATTAAACGGAAATGAGTCTGAAACGAAATAAAAGCAACAGATACAAGCATATATTCCTTATATCAAGCTTCAATGGTGCTTCCCAAGACAAGACAGCCATTGCCACTAACCCCGTTAGTACTTGCTTCCTTTGCCTCCTCACTTGTACGATTCTTCATGTCCATTTCTTTCTTGTCTTCATCTACATGTTCTTCATTTAATTGAACTCCTCTAATTTCCAATGGCACTTTTGCTCTTGCCTTCATCCTTGCCGTCATGCTTCGGTAAACTTTTAGGCGGCGCTTATACAGCGCAGCACTTGTAACATCATTTTTGGGTATGAGAGAAAGCAGATGCATGGGCGACGGTAAAGCAGTAGACCCCGTTATCTGAAGGAAAGCTGTATGAAAGCAATATAAAAGAGTATCAGGAAGGTAGTATACATGGACTCACAAATCGTTATATTTACCACCAACAAAACAAAAACAAAACATATGTTCAGAGGACGGTTGCTAACCCGGATAAGAGTACGGCTGAAGTTCATTCTGCACAAGTGGCAAGTACATAAGTAAAAACACAACTATTGCTCAAGCAACTATGATAGGATATGATACATTAAACTCACAGCAAGTTATAAATCTTCTGACGTGTATCAGGTGGCAATTGAGTTCTCCAGTCACATGTATCCATGGTAGCTTCTCCGTTTGGAAGAGAAGGCCTCCAATTGTTATTGTTATCCATCAAGTGTCCTGTGTTATGGTTTCAGGTAGCTTCTCCGTTTGGAAGAGAAGGCCTCCAATTGTTATTGTTATCCATCAAGTGTCCTGTGTTATGGTTTCAAGTCAGAGAACGAAAATGAAATTTTACTATACTTAGATAACTTGTAATAGAAAAGCACCAAATTAGAAAACCAGATAAACATAACTAAGCAATACAATTGTAATTACTTGAATCCATGGATGTTCCATTAGTATCGGCAATGACAGATGAGGAAGAACCAGCTGCGTTCTGCCATTTAGTCTCAAGTGCCAGCATCTTCATGGATATTTTCTGAAGGTAAGCAGTCTGAAAGCAATATAAAAAAGTATCAGGAAGGTATACATGTATTGAGATGCTAGGCTTTATAGGTAGCAAAAGTAAAGAAGGTTCTTTTCCATGTTGTGGAGTCCATTGCCACACAAATCGTTATATTTACCACCAAGAAAACAGAAAATATGTTCAGAGGACGGTTCATAACCTGGTTATCAGCACCGTTGAAAGTTTTCTCCTCAAAACTGGCTGCAATTCGCCTGAGGTCCTTAGTTTCATCAGGTCCAGAAAATGGAAGGTGCTTCTTTAATGTTTCCATTCTGCACAAGTGGCAAGTACATGAGTAAAAGCAGAACTATTGCTCAAGGAACTATGATAGCATAGTATCTTCTATTTTTTTTTTTGTAAGATTTTAACTTTAGGCTATGGTACATTAAACTTACATCTCGTCGACAATCTTCAGACGTAAATCAGGTGCCAACTGAGTTCTCCAGTCACCTCCATTTGGAACAGAAGGCCTCCAATAGTTAGTATCCATCAAGTGTCCTCCATTTGGAACAGAAGGCCTCCAATAGTTAGTATCCATCAAGTGTCTCCAGTCACCTCCAACAGAAGGCCTCCAATTGTTAGTATCCATCAAGTGTCCTGTGTTTACAAGGCCATGAAGAGCAAAGTATGAAAAATCCTCTTTTTTAAGTTCTGTTCATTAACTCAACTAAATTAGGGTTTAGCTTGATAGAGAAACGGATGAAGAATGTCATAATCGGTAAACAAAAAAAAACTAGGTTAAATACTCATTCTTTTCTTCCTTCTTTTGTCATTGGTCTTAGACTTGAAGAAGTGAGTATTGACGTGAAGAAAACTAAAGAAGTGAGTATTAAACTAAAATTGTTGTTTAATTTTAAGATAAGGTTTAATTTGCATTTTCATGAGGTGAAGGATAAATATGCAAATTTGATAGAGGTTGAGGGTTTTTTTTTGCAATTAAACCTTTAAAAATTAGTCGAGTTAAATAAAACCAGAGTTTTCCAAAAAATAAAAAATATTCTAAAACAGAGTTTTCCTTATATTTTCTTCATATTTTTTGTAACTAACTTTTTTTTTTTTAATATCTCTATGGATATCTAGGATATTAAATCTGGAATACTTTATTATGAGACTAATCTGGTAACAAATTTTTTAAATCTCCTAGAATATCTAAAACAATTAATTTATGGAAAATAAAATTATTATTTAATAATCAAAACCCTAATCGTAGATGTAGTATATATCTAAATCAATGGATATGCACATATTTTTTTGATTGTAGAGGAAAAAATTCAGAGAAAACATCCAAGTAACTCTCTTTTTCTATTGTTTGTTTATTTTATCTTTTACTTTTTTGGTCAAACAATTGTTTAATTTGAAAATTGGAAGTTATTTGTGTCTCTCTAAATGATTCTTAGTACTTCACAAATAGTATAAGAAGTTTTATATAAAAAAAAATATATACCTAATGTTTACTTTTTAAAATTTAGAAATATTCTATTTTCACAATTTGGAAATATATATATATGAAGTTTGATAAGAAAAAAAAAAGAAAATATCTAATATTTACTTTTTAAAATTTAGAAATATTCTACTTTTCACAATTTGGAAATATTCTATAAACTTTATGATTTGAAAATCGCAAAAACTAATCTCTACAAATATGGAAAAATCTTAACCATTTTTTTTTTCAAATTAATTATATAAATGTTCAATCATCAACTCTAAGTATATATTTATAATAACACAGCAAGTCTGCCGGTAATGGTAATTTCAATATCTTTTTGATTTATTATATTTTGTGTTGCGACAAGAATTTTGATTTGTATGGTTCTTTGTTATTTAAGGATCTAGTAAAGCATAAAAACAACATGGGTGGTGATGATGACAAAGAGAAGCTAATGAACTCCTCCGACAAGATAAGCAATTTACCTG
>CM071719.1:23823840-23835719 GCA_036630335.1 Physaria fendleri | reverse complement strand
CGACCATCCTTAGCTTTCATTTCTCATCTTCTCTTCCTCTTTCATTCTCTGCTTTGTTTCACCCTTCGTGTGCTCGAGTGTGTTGCATCTGTTAGAAACCGGATCTGTAACACCACCTGGACCTGAAGTTTCAATTGTCGGTTAAACGCAAGAGTTTATTTGAGGTCACGCCTCAACCTATTCACCGGTTATAATATACAATTTTCTCAATGCCATCAACCTATTCACCGGTTATAATATACAATTTTCTCAATGCCATCACCACCAAACCTTCACCTAGCAATTTATTGTGGGTGTTGGAGTTCGCTCAGTCTACACAACCTGCACTTGATCGCCGTCTCCCTTTCCTCTAGACAAGGAGTACTGAAGCTGATTGTTTGAACCTTCAATCTCTTGTGATTTTAAATGGAAAAAATATTAATTAAACCCAGAACTCTGGAAATGCCCCATTTTAAAACGTCAACTTTGACGGCCTCATTTTCATACCTCAACTTTCAAAATTACCGCGTATTAAACTAGCCGTTAATGTCATTAACGATTCATTAAAACGACGTTATAACGTCGTTACTGTTTCCGTTAACGTTAACTTAACACGACGTTATAACGTCGTTACTGTTTCCGTTAACGTTAACGTTTTAAAAATTAATTAAACCAGAACTCTGAAAACGCGTCATTTTAAAATGTCAACTTTGACTGCCTCATTTTCATACGTCAACTCTCGGATCTATTTCAAAATAATATCTCAATTTTTTAAATCGCCGCTTTTTAAACCACAACATTAAATAACTTAAAGGAAAAAGAAAACGGCGTTAGTTAACTGTTTACATGGCGATGACATGACATTGACTAGGAAAGCACATAATTAAAAGCAAAATGTGGGATTCAAACATACCACCTCATACACACATAAAGAGATACACAACCACTGTACCACGAATACTATCGATAAACTTGTCATACAAATAAATATATGTATATATATCTTACCTAATATAATTAAAAATTATTATTATTATATCTTAATTAATATTAAGTATAATTATACATAAATAATAGAAAAAAGAATAATATTAAAATATAATTATATTTAATATTAATGTATAATAATTTTTATTACTAGTTTTTATGTATAATTATAAATTGTTGACAAAATTTTTTTTTATATTATTACTATTAATGTAGAACTATAAATAATGTTTATTATAATAAATTTTTTTTATTAATTATATTAATTCCAATATATATCTTAGTTTGTATGATAATTTTTTTTTATTAATTATATTAATTCCAATATATATCTTAGTTTGTATGATAATTTTATGAGAATTATTCCTGGCATAGCGGTTGAGTATCTCCTTCTCCGCACCTACGGTTGTGGGTTCGAATCGTAACTTTATGAAAATTAACTAACACCGTTTTCTTTATCCGTTAGATTTCAAAAATTGAGATATTATTTTGAAATAGATCTGAGAATTGAGGTATGAAAATGAGGTCATCAAAGTTGACGTTTTAAAATGAGGCGTTTTCAGAGTTTTGGGTTTAATTAACATTTTAAAACATTCACCTTAACGGAAACAGTAACGACATTATAACGTCGTGTTAATGAATCGTTAATGAAATTATTGGCTGGTTTACTACGCGGTAATTTTTGAAAGTTGAGGTTTTCTGATGATTTCGATAGCAAAGTTGAGGTATGAAAATGAGACCGTCAAAGCTGACGTTTTAAAATGGAGCATTTTCAAAGTTCTGGGTTTAATTAACATTTTTCCCAAAACAAATCAGAGAGTCTTCCTTAGTGGTACCGACCAAGATGAGTTTTATGTGCTTATCAGAGTTAATGAAATTAACGGCTGGTTTAATACGTAGTAATTTTGAAATTTGAGGTTTTATGATGATTTCGATAGCAAAGTTGAAGTATGAAAATGAGACCGTCAAAATTGACATTTAAAAATGGAGGTTTTCAGAGTTCTGGATTTAATTAATATTTTTCCCAAATTTTATTATACTAAATTGTGGATTAAATATTTATAATCACAAACTCATACAATAATTTTTTAAAACACACTAGAAATATAGTTTTGATCCCGAACTTATCACAATTGATAATCTCTTTTTTTTCTTCTTCTTTTTGTCAAACCAGTCTATAATATCATCTAAAACATCGTAAATTGCAGGTTAAAACTCTAAACCTACGAATTGATGTGATAACCTACCATTTGCTTATTATCAGAGCCGATCCAAAGGATAAGTCATACAAACCATCTCTTAGGTTTCCAATTTTTTTTCATTTTCTGGTCCTCACATTTTTCTTTTAAAACCGTTATATATTAAATTTGGACCTCTGACATCAACAATTTTTTTTTTTTAGTCTACTGGTTGGTATATGTTCCTTCAAACGAATTAACCGAAATTCAATTCTCACCAGACGCATAAATTTTCGGTCAGAACTCCTTCAACTATTTCTTAAAATTGGACCGGCTTTGCTCATTATATATGTGTATATACATAAAATCAAAGTATATACTATCAGGGTCGACCCTAAGGCTAAGATGGCCGAACATGGGCTCAATTTTATCAAAAAAGGTTTCGACCTTTTAATTTTGTAAGTGTCTTTAGTTTGGAAGGTGATATGTACATGATCAATGTGTAGTCTTCTGAAATTCAGTATGATCAAATCCTTAGATGATCCCAAATCTTTTTTTACTATTTACTTGCTCCCCCCGATGTTTATAAAAGAAAGTAAAGGTAATGTTGACAAAAAAGAAAATTTTTAGAAGAGGGGTATGAAGAACATGAAACAAGATATAAGGATGAAAAAAAAAAATAAGGGTAAAATTCAACCAGACCCAATTCAGTAGCGGACCTTATACTAGAATTAGGTGTTGTCTTATCCAATCTCCAAGTCATCATGAGAATAAAGTAGTGAGTCAAATAATATAGAGCATAATGATATTTTTGCTATAAATTAAATAGAAGATGCTAAACGTTACAGAATATTCTCAATTAACCAAATCTTGTTGACGCTATTGTAACCTACATCTATAGACTTCAAAATTAAAGATAAATAAATTAATAAACGCTATTACTAAATATATCAACATGTGTTGTATTGTTTTACACCATAATAGAGATAAGATTATAATTGTCAAAACAATTATTGGGCTAAAAGCTTACCAGCAGATCGGCCCATTACTAAAGTTAACACTTACAAATGGGCCTGAAGACCACCTTAGTTTGGTTCTAAATTTTGATCTCGATATTTTGATTGGCTACCACGATACAATATAACTTTGATTACTGTGTATTGAGCCCCGAATCTATCTATATCACGTCATATAACTCTGGATCTTTCTATCTTGTACTTTGGCGCCAATTAAAAATTCTGATAGCAATTTGACCCTCAGGCTTGATTTTATTTGATTTTCGATTAACCAATACGAGACGAAATTGTCAAAGTTTTGAATGGGGTTAAATTCATGTCATACTTTCAATTTGTGGTCAATTGGAACATCAAACTCCTCATAAAAACTAATTACAAGATTATAAAGATCAGAGATATATGGTATGATATCGATAATTTTGGGAGGCCAAATACATTGTTTTCCGTGCTTACTGACCCTATCTTGTTGTGCAATTATCAGATATGCGCTTTAGTGACTTGTCTATGTCATACTCTTTTAGTTCAGTTCAGATTTGCACTTTGTGTTTGTTTTAGTTTGAGAATCTTTGATTGGTTAAGACCATTTTTTGATATCTATCAGTCCAATGAGTTTTAATTCACTTACGTTACAATTTGATTGAACGTTATAAAATCAACAAAAGTAGAAAAGGACCTAACCACGATACAATATAACTTTGATTACTGTGTATTGAGCCCCGAATCTATCTATATCACGTCATATAATTATGGATCTTTCTATTTTGTACGTTAGCGCCAATTGAAAATTTTGATAGCAATTTGGTCCTTAGACTTGATTTTATTTTTGTTTTAGATTAACCAATACGGGGCGAAATTGTCAAAGTTTTGAATGGGGTTAAATTCATGTTATACTTTCAATTTATGGTCAATTGGAACATCAAACTCCTCGTAAAAACTAATTACAAGATTATAAAGATCAGAACTATATGGTATGATATCGATAATATTGGGACGCCAAATACATTGTTTTCCGTGCTAACTGACCCTATCTTGTTGTGCAATTATCAGATATGCGCTTTAGTGACTTGTCTATGTCATACTCTTTTAGTTCAGTTCAGATTTGCACTTTGTGTTTGTTTTAGTTTGAGAATCTTTGATTGGTTAAGACCATTTTTTGATATCTATCAGTCCAATGAATTTTAATTCACTTACGTTACAATTTGATTGAACGTTATAAAATCAACAATTTTAATTCACTTACGTTACAATTTGATTGAACGTTATAAAATCAACAAAAGTAGAAAAGGACCTAATTCAGTTTTTTTTATTGCTTTAATCGAATTTTGAGATCTGATGATTGATTCTGTAATTTTATTTGGGTATTGATCCATTTCGTGGCTTGCATGTTTCCTGATTCTGAAATTTTGATCTGATCATATTGCAATTTCGACCAACCAAACTCTAATTTTGTGGATTCTAATAATTGGATTTTGCTAAAATTAGAATTTTTTTCCGACAAAGAGTGGTTGAAGTATGAACAAGATCATGTGGAAATAACATAATGTGTCTTTATCTTTTATGTTTACGTGATGATTTGATTGAAGTATTGATTTTTGTCTTAGTATTATCATCAATCATGTTGGAGGCTCCGAGTTATCTTGTGTCAAGAGATTTACCATCTTCATGTGAAGAAGAGAGCAAGTGGATATATAACGCTCACTGTGTTCTTCAGCTCTCTTTGAAGAAACGTCTCATGGATGATGATGATAATGATGAACAAGGAAGCTCTGCTAAGAAAATGTTACGCAGAGATGAATGTGGGAAGATTATAGATATTCTTCACCTTGCTAAAACCTATCAGAGGTCTAATCAGAGTGATCAACAGAGGTCTCCGATATCTCGGCTTGATCAAAACGCACTACTCAATTGCTTGGCTCATTGCTCTTTGTCTGATTTCGGGTCTATTGCCTCAACGGATAAAACTTTTCGGTCATTGGTTAAGGATAGTGAGTTGTATAGGCTGAGACGGACGAAAGGGATTGTGGAGCATTGGATTTACTTCTCTTGTAGGCTCTTGGAATGGGAAGCTTACGATCCAAATGGAGATCGTTGGTTACGTGTACCAAAAATGACGTTTAACGAGTGTTTTATGTGTTCGGATAAAGAATCTCTGGCTGTTGGGACCGAGCTTCTTGTTTTCGGGAAAGAAATCATGTCTCATGTAATTTACAGGTATAGTATTTTGACTAATACTTGGACTTCGGGTATGCAAATGAATGTCCCGAGATGTTTGTTTGGATCCGCGAGTTTAGGTGAGATTGCGGTTATAGCTGGAGGATGTGACCCAAGTGGGCGGATATTGAGCTCTGCAGAGGTTTATAACTCGGAAACTGGGGAATGGACGATCATCCCGAGCATGAACAAAGCGAGGAAAATGTGCTCGAGTGTGTTTATGGACGGGAATTTCTATTGCATTGGAGGTATGGGAGAGGGAAACTCGAAGATGCTAATGTGCGGTGAAGTCTATGATCTGAAGAAAAAGACATGGACATTGATACCTAACATGTTACCAGAAAGAAGCAGCGGAAGCGGAGGAGATCAAGCAAAAGAGATAGCAGCTTTAGAGGCACCACCGCTTTTAGCAGTTGTAAAGGATGAGCTTTATGCTGCGAATTACGCGCAGCAAGAGGTAAGGAAGTATGACAAAAGGCGTAACATATGGAATAAAGTGGGGAATTTGCCCGAGAGGGCTTCTTCGATGAACGGTTGGGGAATGGCGTTTAGGGCTTGCGGGGATCAGTTAGTGGTGGTCGGAGGGCCTAGAGCAATAGGTGGAGGGTTCATAGAGATCAATGCTTGTGACCCTACTGAAGGAACAGAACTGCATTGGAGAGTTCTTGCTTCGAAGCCTTCAGGTAACTTTGTGTACAATTGCGCGGTTATGGGATGTTGATAAAAGACTTAAAGAGTTTGGTTTTTTCTTCTTCATTTCATGATTTGAGGACAAGAGTCTGTGTTTCTTCTTTGTCCTTTTGTGGGATCTGGAACTGTAAAGTTTCAATAAATTTGAAGAAGATTAAGAACATACATTATGTTGTCTTTGTCTTTATAGAACTAAACATATACCCAGCTTAAGTTTTTCTCAAAAGCATCAGAAACATATGTAGAAGCTATGGCAAGATTTAGGACATGGCTAATGAAATGGTTCATACAAAATAAGCTAAATATTCATAACATAAACTTTACACATCTGTTATAAAAGGTCTTAGCTTGGGCTCTTCCCATCATTCCTCACCATCTTCATCCTCTTCATCGTCTTCTCCCTGAAGAGATTATGGTTGTTATCAAATATTATTCAGGTTAAAAGATGGAGAACAGCAACAAAAATTGACTCATAATGACATTGTCCGGACTAATACTCTACTTTGATGAGCAATGAGATGATTGTTTTACCTCTTCATCATCATCATCATCATCTTCATCATCAAAATCCTCTTCATCAGCTTCCTACATATATCAAAACTATTCAAGTAACATTTCCCTCTACAGAAAAGAAGAATAAGACTTAAGTGATCAAGAGTTTACAGTGTTGAAGTAGTTAAGTGGGTTGGACCACAAATCTTCCTTGATTATATCAGCAACCTGATCCAAGAGTTGATGCCATGTTCAAATCGGTCAGACAATAATAACTTATAATAAGTTTAAAAGTTGACAAGCATGTACCTCATCATGAATCTCATCCCCAGCATCTTCCTTGTGTTGAGCATCAGTAAACCAAGTAAAAAACTGAAGACAATGATGAGTTACTATAACTTTGTATCAATGGCACAAGAAATTTTACTTCAAGGCGAAACCAACTACAATGGGCTTAATAACAATACCTCTCCCTCTGGTAAAGCGCGTTTCTTTCCTTTCTTATCATCATGATTCACTCCATTTGGCAAGCCCTTTATAACCAAGTAACATCATTAAGAATAACACCGAGGAGAGACGAGTAAAGTAAGAAACTTATCATATATATTTTACCTTGCCCTCCTTCCACTTGATAGGTGTTGCTGTGATTTTTGTTGTTCCTTCTTCAAGGAAGGTGAAAGTCTTAATAAGTTCGTCGTTCTCAAAGAAAGGGTTGGGATTGAACCGCTGTGATTGATGTCCGATTCAACAAGTAAATCAACAATATCTAGTACTCTTCTGAGATCACTAGAGGGGGAAAATAAACAGTAGTAACATGAGCTAAATAAAGAAACATACAAAAGTTATAGAGAATCCAGATTTCACATCTTTGGCATCTTCAACTTCCAGAGAGCAAGAAACATACAAAAGTTATAGAGAATCCAGATTTCACATCTTTGGCATCTTCAACTTCCAGAGAGCTCAAATACTTAAATATCTGTAAAAACATACAAAAGTTATAGAGTGTAATCAGATACTTATCTGGATTGTACTCTTGTGACAATGCTGAAAGATAACTCAAACCTTTTGGTCTTCTTCAGTCAAGAGATCACCTAAAGCAGGATGACTCAAAAACTGCAAAGAATGTGAATAGACGATAAGTAGTAGAAGTTTTGAACAGTTTAATTGAACATTAGTGAGAAAATGATACATACAATAGTCATCCAAAAGTCTGGAATCGATTGGATAACTTCATTACGCTTGTCATAGACAGGTTTCCGAATCTCATTATACTTCTGCTCCAATTCCAACACCTCATCACTTGCCTTTTCGTTAATCTAGAACAAACAAACCAGTTAGGAGATAGATGAAGAAACATTCACTCATAAAGTTAATGTCACTTCTAACATTACTTATGACTTGATGATATAACTTTGGTTGAGCTTTAACTTCTCTACAGCTATTGGAGAAAAAGCGAATTGCAGAGACCAGTCATCAGATAGCTCACAAAATGTTCTCAAATTGCATTGTACGAATACACTATTATCATTAATGTAGCAAGAAGGAAAAAAAGACCATCTTTAATGTGACGTTCAGCAAAGAAGAAACATACAAAAGTTATAGAGAATCCAGATTTCACATCTTTGGCATCTTCAACTTCCAGAGAGCTCAAATACTTAAATATCTGTAAAAACATACAAAAGTTATAGAGTGTAATCAGATACTTATCTGGATTGTACTCTTGTGACAATGCTGAAAGATAACTCAAACCTTTTGGTCTTCTTCAGTCAAGAGATCACCTAAAGCAGGATGACTCAAAAACTGCAAAGAATGTGAATAGACGATAAGTAGTAGAAGTTTTGAACAGTTTAATTGAACATTAGTGAGAAAATGATACATACAATAGTCATCCAAAAGTCTGGAATCGATTGGATAACTTCATTACGCTTGTCATAGACAGGTTTCCGAATCTCATTATACTTCTGCTCCAATTCCAACACCTCATCACTTGCCTTTTCGTTAATCTAGAACAAACAAACCAGTTAGGAGATAGATGAAGAAACATTCACTCATAAAGTTAATGTCACTTCTAACATTACTTATGACTTGATGATATAACTTTGGTTGAGCTTTAACTTCTCTACAGCTATTGGAGAAAAAGCGAATTGCAGAGACCAGTCATCAGATAGCTCACAAAATGTTCTCAAATTGCATTGTACGAATACACTATTATCATTAATGTAGCAAGAAGGAAAAAAAGACCATCTTTAATGTGACGTTCAGCAAAGATAGAGGAATTACGCCTGATGTGTACTCGTTCACGATTAGGATGAAGTCATTTTGCAAAACTAGTCGGCCTCATGCTGCTTTGAGGCTTCTTAACAATATGTCTTCTCAAGGCTGTGAGATGAATGTGGTTGCTTATTGTACAGTGGTTGGTGGATTATATGAGGAGAATTTGAAGGCAGAGGCGTATGAGTTGTTTGGGAAGATGCTTGAATCGGATGTTTCGCTTTGTCTTAGTACGTTTAACAAACTTCTACGTGTTCTTTGCAAGAAAGGAGATGTTAGTGAGTGTGAGAAGCTACTGGATAAAGTAATCAAAAGAGGCGTTCTTCCAAATCTGTTTACTTATAATGTTTTCATTCAAGGGCTTTGTCAGAAAGGTGAGCTTGATGGTGCTGTTTGTATGGTAGGTTGTCTCATAGAGCTGGGACCAAAACCTGATGTTATCACATATAACAATCTAATATTTGGCTTATGTAAGAACTCCAAGTTTCAGGAGGCCGAGTTTTACTTTGGCAAGATGGTGAATGAAGGGCTTGAGCCTGATAGCTTTACATATAACACACTAATTGCAGGATATTGCAAATGTGGAATGGTGCAACTTGCAGAAAAGATTCTAGATAATGCTCTTTTCAATGGCTTTGTGCTTGACGAGTTTACATATCGTTCCTTAATTGACGGATTATGCCTTGAAGGTGACACAAATCGTGCTTTAGCTTTATTTAATGAGGCTTTAGGGAAAGGAATAAAGCCTAAAGTTATTCTTTACAATACTCTGATCAAGGGATTGTCTAACCAGGGTTTGATTCTGGAAGCTGCTCAATTAGCTAGCAAAATGTCTGAAAACGGTTTAATTCCCGAGGTACAGACATTTAACATACTCGTAAATGGATTATGCAAGATGGGATGTGTTTCTGATGCTGATGGTCTAGTTAAAGTCATGATCTCCAAAGGGTACTTTCCTGACATATTTACTTTCAACATTTTGATCCATGGTTATACTACGCAGATGAAAATCGAAAACGCGCTTGAGATTTTAGATGTTATGTTGGACAATGGCATTGATCCTGATGTGTATACATACAACTCTTTGTTGAATGGTCTCTGCAAAACTTCAAAGTATGAAGATGTAATGGAAACATATAAAACAATGGTGGAGAAAGGTTGTGCCCCTAACTTAATCACGTTTAATATACTTCTGGAGAGTCTTTGCAGATACCGAAAACTAGATGAAGCCTTGGGGTTGCTGGAGGAAATGAAAAAGAAGAATGTGAATCCAGATGCGGTTACATTTGGAACATTGATAGATGGTTATTGCAAAAACGGAGACTTGGATGGAGCATACAAGCTATTCCGGGAGAGGAACATTGATAGATGGTTATTGCAAAAACGGAGACTTGGATGGAGCATACAAGCTATTCCGGGAGATGGAAGAGGTTTATAAGGTTTTGAGTTCAACAGCTACATATAATATCCTCATACATGCTTTCACTGAGAAGCTGAATGTTACAATGGCGAAAAAGCTTTTCGAAGAGATGGTTGATCATTGTCTTGTTCCTGATGGATACACATACCGGCTGATGATTGATGGTTTCTGCAAAACGGGAAATGTCGATTTGGGGTACAAGTTTCTACTGAAGATGATGGAAGATGGGTTTATTCCATCGCTCACAACTCTTGGACGTGTAATAAACTGTCTTTGTGTGGAGGAAAGAGTTTATGAGGCTTCTGGTATTATTCATCAAATGGTTCAGAAAGGACTGGTCCCAGAGGCTGTGAACACCATTTTTGATGTTGACAAAAAGGAGGTGGCTGCTCCTAAGCTTGTCTTGGAGGATCTGTTGAAGAAGAGCTGTATTACATATTATGCTTATGAACTTCTCTTTGATGGCCTTAAAGATAAAAGGCTACGCAAGAAAAAGGGTTTTACAGTTGTAGCCGTATGAATCTGATGCAGTGGCTTACCCCACTTTTGGTTGCTTAAAAAACTGATTGAGTTTGTTTGATTTGAGCAACAAGAAGTAGCCATTAGTCTGCTTATCATCTCAATGTCTGTGGTTTGGATGAGAGATTTGAGGAACACACCTGTTGATTGATTAGCTGACTTAGAAGGCCAGAACCGGACCTGAGCTCTTCCATAAGATCCTCTGGGAAGAAACAAGGAGAGTTCTCCCATGTCTCTTCGTTGTAATTCAAGAATCACAAGGGATGCAGCCACTGGCTTCCCATCATGATTAAGAACAGGAATCTTCTTGTGCACTGGGTTGAGTTGACTCAGTGATTCACTTTTGTTCTGACGATCTTCTTCGACATACTTGTAGTCTAGTAGAGTACTCCCTCGAGTATTTGCTTATCCACATCCCATGTAATGTTCACTTTTCTCTTCTTCTCCATTCTATCAAACTCCGTTGAGGATTATGATAAGAGAGTGAAGCTTGCAAGCAGCAAGCAATGTTCCCCAGACTAAGGCATCCGGTTTTATAGACATATTGTTGATAAAACTCTCAGCTTCTCTAAGTCTCCCCGACCTCCCTAGAGCATCGACCATGCAGACATAATGTCGGTTCTCAGGTTCGATACCATACTCTTTTACCATTGAGTTGAGATGGAAATAGCATTCTTCGACCAAACCACCGTGACTACAGGCAGACAATACTCCCACAAAAGTAACTTTATCAGGCTTGAATCCTTTTTCTTTCATAAGACTGTACACTTGCAAAGCTTCAGTGGCCTTTCCATGTTGAGCGTAACTTGCAATCAGCGATGTCCATGCTATTAAATCTGGGCCATTGATCTGGCTGAATGCTTTCCAGCAATCGTCAATGCTTCCAAATTTCGAATACATTGTCAGTAGTGAGCTTCCTACAGAAGGCTCTGTGCATAATCCAATTTTTGTTACGTATGCATGAACTTGAGCCCCCAAAGATGATTCATCTGAGAGAGCAGTGGCTTTAAGAATGGATGAAACTGCAAAGGAGTCCATAGTAAAATCAGACATAACCAGATCACGAAATAAGAGAAAGCCATCCTGGATTAACCCTTGTTGTAAATATCCTGAAAT
>CM071719.1:23789524-23803987 GCA_036630335.1 Physaria fendleri | reverse complement strand
AGCAAGCTCTTTTGATCAAATGTTTTGTGTCTGAACATGACTTCGACTAGTTAAGTAGAAGCTTCAAAATGACTTTGTCATGAACCTTTTGTGTATCCAATGAAGTAACAGTTATTAAAAAGACTAACAGTATGATGTTTCTTCACCATGATTTCAGTACTGTAATCATTAAAAGATGTATGTGATAGATTTTTTATTACAGAATAAACTTTTTTTTTTTTGGTCAACAAAATAAACTTAAGTTTCACTTTAAGAAACTAAAATATGCTTGGATGATTAACAGTGATTTTTATATGGGCCTTCTGGTTATTCTGGCCCAATGAGTAATTTCAAAATTCCTAAAACAAAAATGTTGTCCGTCTTTGAAAAATAAAGTACTCAGCTTAATTACTCTCCTTTTGTCTCTCTCTAATTCTTCAGTCTTAGGGTTCTGGGTCTTTGGGTTCAGGTGAAGAATTGTGTAGCAGGGAAACATGATAGCTACAGGAAAAAAGGAGAGGCTCTCTGCTCGTATAGGTTCTGTAATCGAATTCTCTCCTTACGGACTTTTGTGTGGTGATGGAAATACATGGTATTGTGGCATTCTTGAACAGAGTCTAGGTAGATCGAAGAACTCGAGTCTCTCTATTCGTTGCTTAGATCCTCTTCTTAAACAATATTTTTCGCCTCCGATATTCAAAACCACTGTGCGACGTTTGATTCGTCCCGTGCCGCCGCCGGATCCATTTCCTGACGTCGGTTTTGAAGTAGGCGACGTGATCGACGCTGTTCATGACGGTTGTTGGTGGCCTGGTTCGGTAATTAAGGTGTTGAGAAATCAACGGTACTTTGTGTACCTCGACGACAAACCTGGTGCCATTGAGATTGAACGAAAATATCTGCGTCCTCATATGGATTGGGAACGTGAAGAATGGTTTCGATGTAAAAAACGAGTATGAATTCTTTCTCATGTGCTTCATATCTTATTTTCATTGGTATCAAACTGAATTATGTCATTCAATTTTTGTAGATGAAGCCATTGGTTGAAGCAGATTTTAGTAAAGGAGCACATGTAGAAGCCAGAATTGAGGTAGAGAAGTTGGGAGATGTTTGGTCCAAGGCTAAACTCATTAAGGAGAACGAGGATGGGACATTACTGGTGAAATTGTATAGTGTTGGCACCGAAATAAGCCTTCCTTGTTCCAAAATCCGACCTTTACAACTGTATTCAAGTGGTATTCAGACTTACAAATTGATGGAAAAAGTTGATGCGCATGTCGAGTATAAATGGTGGTGTCCAGGTGTAGTTAGTAAAGTTCCTCATGGGGACCGATATCACGATCAATACGTTGTGGTTTTGGGTTCAAACAAGGAGAGTAAAAAGTTTTGCTACTACCAATTAAGACCTACTTTAGAGTGGAAAGATGGAATTTGGATTAGAGAAGAAAAGGTAAATTTTACTTGTCTGTTTACAAATGTTCTTATATGAAACACCATTTTTGTTGTGTGTATTGTTTGGAAAATGCATTGAAATGTTCCAATTTCAGGTCTCGGAAAGCGAAGAGAGTCCGCATGAAGGAAAATTAACTCCTAATGCTCTAGTTGCAGATCAAGAAGTGAGGGAGACACACTCTTCTGGTGATGGTGCTATGGTGAATCCTTCTCCTACCTCTTCCAATGGAGTAGATGTTGCAGAGACTGGTAAAGTCTCTGTCGCTGATAGAGAATCAACGGTCCTAGACACTGCAGCTGTGAGTTTAGATATATACTTCGTAACACTCTCTTGTTCTTTCAAAATGACATAAATGGGATAGTTATGGTTAACTTTGTGTGTTATTTGCAGCACCTAACAGGAGAATTAAGAAGTAAGTTGTCTAATGCTGTGATCCAAGAAAACACTCCAGTTACAAAGCAACCGGAGATAAGAGGAAGTATGTCTTTATTGTTCTTTGCTTTCAAACGTATGAAAATTATTCACATTGGAAGTTGTTTGCGTCTCTTAATGATTCTACGTATTACTGTTTCCAGATAAAGAGTTTCACTCGCCAGTAGATCTGGACGTTAATGCTACTCTGACAAAACCAGTAGTCAAAACACAAGGAAAAACATATCTGAGGAAGAAACTTCAGGGAATGAAAAATCTATAGGGCTCTGCAACTGCAAATGATTCTGATGGGGAGAAGGTGAAATTTAATTAGTGGGACTGTTAAACATCGCATTTTACTGGTTTTTTTCATACTTTTGATTCTACGCAGGAGCCTGAGAAGGCGAAAATCAGAGAGACCCTTAGAAAGAGGAAAAGAGGACAACCACATAATTTGATAAGCACAGAGCCAAAGCAGAAGACTGGTATGCTCAATTCGTTTGTGGAAAAGCGCAAGGATTTTGTGGAAACTCCTCCATCGAAAGAGCCAATAATTGTCTCCATTTGCAAAAAAGTCACCGGTATGGAAGGTCTTTGAATCAATGGAGGCTTTCAAAACAGTGCCTCAGTATCCACATTTCAGTCCGCTTCTAGAAAGGGGAGAAGAGTTCCGTGAATCAGATGCTGTTGGTAGTATGGTGATGTACACTGGTCTATTAGAGAAACTCAACAATCTACAAGTGGATGATCCAATAAGCGAGTTTAACAAGATTGATGAGTGTTTGCTCAATCTTGAGAAACACGGTTTCAGTATTACAAAAGCTCGATCCAGAATCGCCAAGCTATTGTCCATTAAAGAAAGACAGACATGGACATGTGAAAAGTTAGATGCTTTTACTGAAAAGATCACAGAAAGTGACAATAAAAGGAGAAAATGTGAAGAAGATATTGTTGAGTTGCAGATTGAATTCCAAAGACTGAGAAGCGGAGCTGAAGGAAGCAAAAGTGAGACTAGACAAGGAGATAGGACAGATGCAGTCTCACGCAGCTGTTCTTGATCAAGAGGCTCAGAATGTAGATCAGGGCTTTCGAACAATTGTTGCAGCCCCGTTGTTATAAGCAAGCTCTAGATCATCAAATCTTTTGTAGTTACAAACTAATCGAGTTTGTCCGTAAAACATAACTTGGACTAATTAGGTAGAAGTGTCCATGACTTTATCTAATGAAGTAACATCTGTAGAAAGGTTAACAAGGTTGGTGCTTGTGATTCACTAGAGAGCAATTGTTAATGCCCATGATATAAGCAAAACTCTTTAGATCAAATGTTTTATGTTATAATCGATTGAGTTCTTTGTCTGAACATGACTTCGACTATAGTTTAGTAGAATTAGAAGCTTCAATGACTTAGATGGGCCCGATTTAAATTAACAGCGATGCTTCATATATGGGCCTTTTGTTTATTTTGGCCCAATTAATAATTCCAAAATTCTCAAAATGAAAAAGTATTCCGACTTGACCAACAAAAAACTCGTGGTCAACAAATAGTATTGTGTCTTGACAAAAAAAACGTGGTCAACAAAAGTACTCAGTTTAGTAACTCTTTTGTTTTTTTCTTTTAGTTCTTCGGTGTTAGGGTTCTAGTGAAGAATAAGCAAAAATGTTGATAGCTACAGGAAAAAAGAAGAGTCTTTCTGTTCGTAAAGGTTCTGAAATCGAAGTATCATCTGAAGAAATCAGGTGTGGTGAGAGAAATATATGGTATTGTGCCATTCTTGAAGAGAATCTACCTAAATCTAGGAAGACGAGTTTCTCTGTTCGTCACTTACATCCTATTCTCAAGCAGGATTTTTCGCCTCCATTAATCAAAACCACAGTACAACGTTGTATTCGTCCTGTTCCGCCATTGTTTGTAGACCTCGTTTTCGAAGAAGGTGACTTGATTGATGCTGTTCATGATGGTTTTTGGTGGGCTGGTTGGGTTATTAAAATATTGAGAAATGGACGTTACTTGGTGTATATCGAATACGATCCCGGTGCCATTGAGATTGATCGAAAACATCTTCGTCCACGTTTGGTTTGGAAAAACAATGAATGGTTTCGATGTGAAAAGAAAGTATGAATCTTTTCTCATTTCGATTCATCTCTTGTTTTCATTGGTATCAGATGGTTTTTGGTGGGCTGGTTGGGTTATTAAAATATTGAGAAATGGACGTTACTTGGTGTATATCGAATACGATCCCGGTGCCATTGAGATTGATCGAAAACATCTTCGTCCACGTTTGGTTTGGAAAAACAATGAATGGTTTCGATGTGAAAAGAAAGTATGAATCTTTTCTCATTTCGATTCATCTCTTGTTTTCATTGGTATCATAGTATGCATATCCATATTCTTGGTAAGTTTTCGATTAAATTTCGAAATAATAATTAACAGAATCTCTTAGATTAAAAAACAATTCTTACATTAATTGGTAACAGATTCAATTAGTAATGGAGAAAAATATCATCCAAATGTTAGCTAACCAAGTAACGTAAGCAATCACAATATATTTACATCTTGTTACGTTCTCGAATATTTATTAATTCTCGAATATTTATTAAATGCCATAAATTTCAAGGATTTGGGTCATCAAATAAAAAGATTTGGAAAAAAAGAAACTGAAATTTCAAAGAGACTATAAAATAGAAAAGATCCACATAGGTTTTAGCCACCTCTAGAAATACACTTAAAAAACATAATTAAGAAATGGCATCACAAATCACATTCGTCTTCCTCATTGCTCTAGTTATCCTTTGTAAGTCTCTATACTCTCTTTAACATTTACTTAGACTATATAAATGGTTTTTTGATCTGATGTGTTCATTAGGTACAATGATGGTGAATATTCCAACAACAGAAGCTCAAATCTTTCTTCCTTGCGAAACAACAAAAGATTGTGAATACCTTCACTGCTCGAGTGGGAAAGCTCTATGTGTAAACAGACAATGCAAATGTAGCCTATCTAACAAAGATGGACATCTAAAGACAATGCTCTATGTGTAAACAGACAATGCAAATGTAGCCTATCTAACAAAGATGGACATCTAAAGACAATGGACTCTGCTAAGAAGTGCACATTGAATCAAGATTGT
Source organism: Physaria fendleri (assembly GCA_036630335.1). Taxonomy (NCBI): domain Eukaryota; kingdom Viridiplantae; phylum Streptophyta; class Magnoliopsida; order Brassicales; family Brassicaceae; genus Physaria; species Physaria fendleri. The sequence continues at coordinate 23,799,015 of CM071719.1, read as the reverse complement.
GATCCTCGTATGAAATTTACATGTCCCTCTGGAGATTATATGTGTTTTGATGGCTTATGTACTTGCACCAACTGATTCTAAATTTTTTAGACATTAGACACTTCTTTTTTTTTTTTGCTTTTATTAATAAAATTGCAACCTTTTTTATGACTAGAAAGATAGTTTCATTGTTGCTAGACGACCTTGGGAAGTTCATTTCAATCATATTAGTCGTATACAGAATGAGACATCGGATATTTTGACGAAATATGCGATTTCTTTTCCTATTTATTTTGGTTCTATTGACAATTTGGTTACTTCTTGCTCCAACCATCTTTCATGATGAGATTACTTATTCAATTTGGTTATTTCATTAGTTGACAAAAGAAAAAAAGAAAGATAGGTTCATTATGACATTACTTATTCAATACTAATTTTCTCATCTAACCAGTGATTTACATAGAGGGCATGTAGGTTTGATTCTCAACCATCCATTTGTTTATACACTTCAAATGAAATACATGTGAGCATTCTAGTTTCCTTACCACTACTCTCTCTTCCTCTTCATATTTCCCTAAGCATATACAACAACACTACAAACATACACCATCTTCAAAATTAGCTTTTAAAAACACTAGTAGATATTATCATATGATACTAATTTTCTTACTCACATCATCAGTGTTTGGTCTCTGAAAACTAATTCCATCTTCTAGATCATCCCTTAGAAGAGACTCTACATCATATCAAAGCTAAACTTATCTACCATACATGGTCAAAAAAATATTCCAAACTCTTATGAGGACTTTGATAAAGCGAAAACATACCTGCACATAATAGTACTGCATATGTGTATCTAATGCTACTATAAGCAATGAAGACTACACATACCTGCAAAACATACCTGCACATAATAGTACTGCATATGTGTATCTAATGCTACTATAAGCAATGAAGACTACAAATAACCTGCAAAAAGAAGAGTAATCAAAAAGACAAAAGTGAGTACTTATTAATTAGGGGTTAGTTAACTAAACCCTAATGTTAAAATTGATTAGGGTTTAGTTATATGATCCAATTGGGACATGATATTGTGTGATTCTTACCCGTAGTGTATAGGAGCATCAGAAGGAGATGAAGAATATCCATTACCAATCCATAAAATCCCCAAAAATAACCACACAAAGAAGAAAAATTCAACCACCATCTTCAAATCCTTCATAACCCTAACTTTGAAATCCAAAAGGATCATAATAATAATGAGAGTGAGGGTAAAACATCCACAACAGTAACCACTGAGCCATGCTAACAAAACTATGTCTGGTTGTTCATCTTTAGCAAGAATCAGAATTAGTAATGCTAAAAGAATGTGAGCCAAAGTGATTACTAATTCAATAGTATTCCAAAAACAATCACGGTCTCTTGTAGTAGATGAACTTGTTGAATCTTCGTCTGATGATATTTCGTTGTCTATAGAAGATGAGCTTAATGGAAAATAGCTTCTCTGATCTGAAGATGAAGAATCGTCATCGTTTGTAATATCGATGATGTGATGATCGTTAGCGTTATCATGAATTTGGGGGTCCATTATTACTAAGTCTTGTTGTGTTTTTTTAATGATTTCTGATTTTTATATATGACATGATAGATCGAAAAAACTAGAAATTTGTACAAGGAAATTTAACTAATTTATACAAAAGGAAATATCAGAAAAATGGAAATAATCCCGGATATATGAAATCTGCCCGACCCAAAAAAAGGAAATAACTAATAAATAAAGTTGTGCTATAATCAGACTGACAACTTTTGTAGTTCAGAAATTGTTAGAAAACATATAATATACAGATAGAGTAGTAATATTTTTTTTTTTTGGTCGGAAGATAGAGTAGTAATATTACAACATTTTTTTTTGGTAGAAAATATTACAACATTTTTGAAGCAAAATAAAGAAAACAAACATAATCCATCATTTGCAGATACAATTACAGACCAAAGCAACGAACGCTATGCCAAGATAAGTTAACTTTTCATACATGTCATCAATCAGCCATACATGTCATCAATAAGCGACCAAGAGAAATTACGAAACACAAATTGAATGCAAAGGCAGACGAGAAAAAACAAACATAACCTGCAAAAACGACAATAATTCTTTAAACTAATTAGAGAAATAATTGTAAATTTGTAATCTCTTTTTTTTTTAAATTGTTTGACAATATTATAAAACTTTACCATGTTTGTGGCGTCGTATAATCTAGAGATGATGAGACCCAAATAAACACAATCACCCAAACCACGAAGAAAAATCCAATCATAATCCTCGTATTGGTCATCACTTTATTTAGTAGACTGCAAATCAATCAAACAAGCTTCAAGAATCCCACATGGAAAACACAAAAAAAAAAATCCACTTATTGCCAATTGATTTTGAGATAGACGTCTATAACCACCAACATGTTATCAACCCTTAAACCCAAAAAATTAACCAAAACGGTTTATTATTGGTCCTAAAGTGAGATTCGGTTCGAAATAATCCAAAAAGTCATCATTTCATTTCAAGGAGGCGTATAAAGATCTCACATCATATACATAAAAAAAAAAAAAAAAAAGAATAATACTAATATATAAATGATATGAATCAATTTACTCATTGTTGATTGGTTTTGAGGTATGAGCTCGTACTTTTTCTTATACTTTTTTTCTATTTCTAATCCTTGAAATGAGAAATTAATAAATACAAATTTGTACCTTATACTTGTTTCTGAAGTGATTGCTCTTGCGTGATACCAGAAACGCCAAACAAGAGTAGGGAGAGAAACGATACAAACACAAATGTAACTGATGATCAATGTTACCAATAGTTTCTCTTGTTCATACTTTGTCAGATTCAGAACAACTATGGCTACAACAATCTGGATCAAAGTCACAATAAACTCCACCAAATTCCAAACTATATCAGCAATATCATGAGGATTGTTAACGATGTGCGCATCATCTGAGGAAGAATCGCCATGGATTAGATCACTCTTGAGCAAATGGTTCTTCATTGATCACTTCTGCTTTCTTTGTTTTCTCCCAGACGAATTAAAAGTCAACGTCTCAAGAACTACTTTGAATGAACAAAATAAAACTTAATTTTAAAATTATGAAAGTTTTATAGGTAATTCATATAATTTAGCCATTTGATTAATTTTTATTATCATGACAAAAAAAAAGATTAATTTGTTATTATTATTTTGAATTCTTTAAACCAAATTTTAAGTTTCTAAATACCAAAAAATTATAATTCATTTAATAAAAACCCAGACTTATTTTTGTATGATTACAAAAATTTTTAATTCGTTAGAGAGTTTTTATTCGTTGGAGTAATTAAATCGACACCAACACCAATCATTATAAATTGTCATCTTTTTTTTTTCTTTTTTTGTCAACTGTATAATATCAAATTAAAACATTAAACACTCTACTCATCTATGTCGGAGGGACAGAGTTTACATAACGAGCGGAAGCTGAGAACATTCGAACTCCACGAGTTAGATAGTCCGCTTCTGAATTTAAGGTGCGAGATACATAAGAAATCGAAAAACCGGTGATTATCCTCCTCAGTCTTTCTACTTCGTGAAGGTAAAGCGAGAAAGTAGGCCAGTCTTCTGGAGATGACACCATCTTCACAACCTCCAAACTATCAGAATAGAAACCAACCGAGACATTGTTCTTGGTTGCCATCCATTCCATTGCCCATAGAAGTGCTTCACATTCTGTATGAAGAGGAGATTCACTACGTCGGATAGCTCTTGCACCCAACATCTTGTCGCCTGTGGTACTTGTAATACTACTCTATCCCAGACCCATCAAATAGTCTGATTCTTTCCATGAGCCATCCACAAAGCATGTTATAACTTGAAAAACCAACGGTAACTCAATTGTTAAAGTTTCTAAAGTGGCTGAGGCCGGTTGTTCACTCTGAGATATATAATTTCCATGTCTCGGCCTCAGATTCCGTCATTTGTATAATTACTCTTGGATCCCAATTTATATTAGAAAAAGCCTTATCATTCGTTGATCTCATCTTTTATAGTTAAATAATAACTAAATTATTGAATGCTTAGATCATAATCTTTTATATATATAATTATTGAATGCTTAGATCCATAGCATGTAATATTTTAAGCAAAAAGAGTAGACTTTGTGCTATATTCTTATTCGCATCAAGACCAGTTCTTTTCTTGTAAAATTACCAAGTTGCATCGATTAATATGATTTAAATTTAAAATATCCAAACGAGATGGATTTAGTTTGCACATGTCTGACAAATTTTTCCATAAACCTTAAAAACCAAATTAAAAAAAAAACTTATCCCATATGGCCAAAACTATAAAAGTAAAACAAAACATTAATTCCATCTGAATCCAGATAACCAACCAAATCAACACTGGTTTGGTTTTTATTAAACTCAAATAAAACCGTTCAAAAATCTAAAGGGGTACAAGAAGGTTCGTAAGTAGTACCATTTATGTAAATAATTATGTAGATTTTTTTAAAACATTTTTTGTTTTGTTTTCTTTGGTCAACCTTTCTGACATATTTATTTAGTATCTAATTTCAAGCTAAACGTGGGAAACACAAAACCTAGACATTGCCAATCTGTTGGAATGTAAAAAATTATTTTAAGACTAAAATGGCCACCAATTCTAAATAACAGTCTTAATTTTTCATTTAGTAAATTGGATCTCAGCCCAAAAAAGCTTACAACAGGGCCTGCAGCAATATTTTAAACGCCGCCAAAACCATCCAAAGACCCAAAGCCTCTGATTCCAAAAATACTAATCCGAAACACAAAAGCATCATTGGTTTGGTTGGCAGCCGCCGTATGACCATGGGAAATATAAAGACAATGACACAATATATGAAAATACGAACCACTTCACTCATTTTCAATTGGTTTGAAGTTCGAAGTATAATTTCCAATATAATATCACAACCCAATCCAAAAAGATGATTTAAAATGATTTGTTGTCGGTCCTATAATTCGGTTCAAAATATACCAAAAAAACCTATCATCTCGAACAAGTGTGTTAGAATCCTACATCGAAAACATAAAGAAAATAATATCTACCATTCAAATTATTACTGATTAGTTTTGAATTGGATTTCATGATACTAACAAACCATTCTTCAAATCAGTTTCCAAATGGACAAAAAGAAGGAAAAAAACATAGAATGGGGTGAGTGGCAATAGAGGCACAAATATAACCTATGATCTGTTATAATCGTGATTGATCGGCATCTTCTCTGTTTCTAACATGATCCATATAACCAATGATTCTTTTAGGTCTTGGTTTTTTTTTTTTCCATCTTTTGCCAGAGTTAACAAATAAAATGTTGCAACTAATTAACACTCTACGAGGTCTTATTGATTAAAGAAGTGACTGAGGATAAATACAGAACCATTTCTCTCAACTAAACCCATTTTAGAGCAGAGCAGACCAAGGATGGCTTTGAGCACAACCAAATCAAACGTTTGAGGTTTTTTCTTTATCGAAAAAAATTGTATAGAAAAACAGCCCATTATTTCTGAATCATATATAATCTTACATAAGTCAGCGCCTGCCGGGGTCCAATTTAGGTTTGATAGGGATTAGCTTATGATGAATTAGGATTAACATTAAAGATTGAAAGCTAATGCAATTTCTTGGATCGTTAACAAATATGTTCAGTTAAAACATCTCGAGAATTCACTATCCTCCACTAATTTACAAATTAATTCTAGTCAATGATATATCAAATTAAAATTCCATATTCCTTAGTATATATCTAGTGGAAAAAAAAATGGAATAATTATGAATTAACCACATAATTTTGGATGCTATATGCTCTAAAAGTTTACCATTAAATAGTTATGGTACGAAACTATAGCCACAAAATTTATACTATACTACAAAATAATATTAAACTATTAGGATATATTTTTATGGGATCAAATTTACAATTTCAAGTTTATCTAGAGAAGATTATGTATGGTAGAGAAGATTATTATATATATATATACATAAAATCTACAGCATAATACCACAGAAATTGAAAATATGAAAACCTGAATCTCATCTCAACCATTCTCTAACCAGTGATTTACATAGAGGGCATGTAGGTTTGATTCTCAACCATCCATTTGTTTATACACTTCAAATGAAATACATGTGAGCATTCTAGTTTCTTTATTACTACTTCCTCTTCATATTCCCCCAAGCATATGCAACAACACTACATATATACACACCAAAACAACAAAACATTAGGTCTTAAAAACATTAGTAGATATTATAATATGATATTGATTATTACTCACATCATCATGGCTTGGTCTCTGAAAACTAATTCCATCTTCTAGATCATCCCTTACAAGAGACTCTACAATCATATCAAAGCTGAACTTATCTACCATACATGATAAAAAAAAATATTCCAAACTCTGGTGAGGACTTTGATAAAGCAAAAACATACCTGCACATAATAGTACTGCATATGTGTATCTAATGCTACTATAAGCAATGAAGACTACAAATAACCTGCAAAAAGAAGAGTAATCAAAAAGACAAAAGTGAGTACTTATTAATTAGGGTTTTTTTTTTTTTTTTTTTTTTTGTCAAGTGATCAGGGTTTAGTTATATGATTCAATTGGGACATGATTCTTACCCATAGTGTATAGGAGCATCAGAAGGAGATGAAGAATATCCATTACCAATCCATACAATCCCCAAAAATAACCACACAAAAAAGAAAAATTCAACCACCATCTTTAAATCCTTCATCACCCTAACTTTGAAATCCAAAAGGATCATAATAATAATGAGATTGAGGGTAACACATCCACAACAGTAACCAATGAGCCATGCTAACAAAACTGTGTCTGGTTGTTCATCTTTAGCAAGAATCAGAATTAGTGATGCTACAACAATGTGAGCCAAAGTGATTACTAATTCCATTGTATTCCAAAAACAATCAGAATTAGTGATGCTACAACAATGTGAGCCAAAGTGATTACTAATTCCATTGTATTCCAAAAACAATCACGGTCTCTTGTAGTAGATGAACTTGTTGAATCTTCGTCTGATGTTGTTTCGTTGTCTATAGAAGATGAGCTTAATGGAAAATAAGAATCGTCATCGGTTGTAATGTCGATGATGTGATGATCGTTAGCATGAGTTTGGGGATCCATTGTTGCAAAGTTTTGTTGTGTTTATGATGAATAATTCATTATATATATGACATGATAGATCAAAAAAACCTAGAAATTTGTACAAGGAAATTTAACTAATTTATACAAAAGGAAATGTTAGAAAAATGGAAATAATCCCGAAAAAGTAGATATATGAAATCTGCCCGACCCCCAAAAAAAAAGGAAATAACAAATTAATTAAAGTTGTGTTATCCTGAGTTGATTCCTGAATAAATCTGTTTTTTTTTTACATTTTACATATAATTATATAAATATTATTAGAAAAAAAAAAGGTGAATGGTATAAAAAAAACTCTAGCCGAGTATATCTTTTTCTTTACTTGTGCGCAAGGTCCATCCTTGGTCCTAAACTACACCACAACTCTAGCCGAGTAGGTACTGATCTAAGGATAAATTCTGCAGCTCAAGTCGAGTGTGGTTACGCCCGAAAAGGCAATCCTCATTTGACTAATGTTGATGATCATAGGATTGTGAACATATCAAACCAGAATGATGAAGTTTATGTGGGATCCGCAATTGATTAGTAATTAGTTAACATGCTTAGTCAAGCATACGAAAGTATACGGCAATGTTAATTAGTGATAATAGACAACATGTGGGATAAATGGTTAACTGCAGACTTAAGCACAGCGAGTAGTTAATTACATTACTGTTTGACTTCGAGATCGGCACCTTAACAAAGAAAAATCCATGAATGGTTATATGAACCTAGATCCCTTAAGCCATGCGACTTCTTCCCAACGCCTAACGCCATTCATTATTTACTTTACTCGCAATTGTCATCAACTCTTTAATTTTCTGCTATTAACTTCTTCTTTTTTTTGGATTAACCGGTATTCTGGATAGCTTTGCCAACCAGACTAATCCGGACCGGGTTGCCAACCAGACTAATCCGGACCGGGATCCAGAGCATGTAATATGGTCACCTCCCCAGACGTCCCTCGAACTCGTTACATCTAACCTAGAGCACTAATTACAGACGGCAGTACCACTAGACAAAGAAAGCTTGGGTCATCTGCTATTAACTTTTATACTCTTTTACTTTTTTCCAATTTACTTTTCCGCATTTTTATCTTTCTGCACTTTAATTTTTTGCAAACACCGAACACCTCCCAACTCTTACTCTCGCTCTAGCTTCCTATTAGTTACTGAAAGGATTCTCGAAGTGTACCATTGGTCCATGTGAATCGATCTTACTCTATACTACAAAGGAATCACTATGCACTTGTAGTTTAGAACAGGTTAAACTCTCGAAACTATTGACTAGTCGATCGCAGAGAAAACCTGGTGGCAAACAAATAATTGCCTATCACAGTCTTGGTCACCGGCGTTCTTCTCGATATTGGTGAGACTTGTTAGGAGAATCCGAGATATATCTGAATGAACGGTGAAGATAATTACTGAAGATTATGTAAATCAGGAAAAAGTAAAAGGATTTACAAGATATTCAACAATATATTCATTTATAGATATTTACTTTCTTTATTGTTACATTTACTTTATGAAATTAGATATGATATATTTTTGCTAATTATTAACACTAGTCCGATTATATTGGGAAAACGATGTATTTAGCCCCCAAAACTATCGACGTCATGCCATATAGTCCTGGATCTTTGTCATCTTGTAATTAGACCCAAATTGAAGTTTTGACATCAATTTCATCCTCTGACTTGATTTTTTTTGGTTTTATTTGATTTTCGATTAACCAATACGGGGCAAAATTATCATATTAAGTTTCAAATGAGGATGAAATTACTGTCATATTTTCAATTTAGAGCCAATTGGAATGTCAAACTTCTCGTGAGGACAAGATGACAAAGATCCAGAGCTATATGGCGTGATGTCAATAGTATTGGGGTTAAATAGACCGTTTTCCCGATTATATTTGATCGAGAGAAGATTATGGGGTAACACTTTAATTTATTTATTGATATTTATAACAAAAGGTTTAAAAATATCATATAAAAAAACATCATATAAATTAAAGGATTAATTATGATACATACCCTCATCTTTCGGTTAATTATGGCGAATACCCCCTTTTACTGTTGAGACACGCGACTTTGTTTACAAAAAACGATTTTGTCAAATATGACGATAATACCCTTACGCGAGAGGATGAATATTTTTCGCTTCGAATTGGGCTGCGAGAGACATGGAACAAAATATTATGGCCCGTTTACGGCCCAAAAATGAAAGGTTCGTTTTTGCAGTTGTCTGGTCCATAGACGATACGCTGCAGAGATATTAACGGATTTGACACATTAAATTTA
>CM071719.1:23741612-23753391 GCA_036630335.1 Physaria fendleri | reverse complement strand
AAAAAAAAAAAAAAAAAAATTATATGTTCACTTTTTTTCTTTTGTCAAACATATATTCACATTGCAATTGTCCAACACAAATACTACAAATCAATTAGTCCAAGCACTTTATAATTGTTTTTATATTTTTGATATAATTAATTCAATTTTACAATTTACTACCAATTATTCCATTTGTTCTACAATTGATGTTTTAGCTTTTTTTTTTAATTGTTTCATAATGTTTAATTTGGAGTAATTATTTTTAAGTAATGTAGTTACATAATAATTAATTGTTTCATAATGTTTAATTTGGAGTAATTATTTTTAAGTAATGTAGTTACATAAAAATCTAAAATTTAAACTATTTTTTATTGGTTGTTAAAATATTAATAAAATAAATTATATTATTATGAGATTTTATTTTTCCATTTCTCTAGTTAGCGTTAGGATTTACATTTGATCAATTTATTGATTTTATATCGTGGATTGGACCTTTTGAGTTTGAGAAAGAACTAATTCTGATATTTCTCGGATTTTTTATCGTCCTCGTGATTTTGTTAGACTTCTTAGATTTTCGCTTAGAAATCTACTGTAATATCATTTTAAATTCAGATTACTCTATTTTTAGATAGGTCTCTTTGTCCTCGTATATTTTTTTGGCATAGATGCAACTCTTTCAATTATTTGGTTTGTATAATGGAAATTATTATTTTTATTAATAATATTTACATCTTATAGAAACGGAATTATATTGTTAATAAAATTGAAAAATATGTATTAGTTGTGTTTATTAATATGTGTGTAATAGATAAAAGATCAGTATAAAATAAGTTTAAATTCAGTTTTACTTATTACTCCTAAATTTTAAGTATAAAATAAGTTTGCCTGAGTGGACCGACACTGTTGCAATTTGAAGCGACATTGAGGAAACATTGACTGTATTTGTTGGGTCAAAGGGAAGCAAATCCATATTTTTGGTTTTAACGATTTTCATTATTAATTTTTGGTGAATTTCCCAATGGAATATCTAGGTTATAGAAATAACGTCCACTTGTTATCATATTTATGAGTCTTTATACTATTCCACAGCTGTTAATTCAGCATTAACATAGTATACACATGAGGCATCTAGTTACATAATGAGCTATATGTATGGCTACGTTACATTTTTTCATAGATTTATGAGATTGTCCGAACACACATAGACATTATATTATATATCAAGTAATTTATAATTAAGTATACTATGATTATCTGAATTAATCTATCACGATTTCCAAATTGCGTTATCTAAATTGAACCAGAATCTTTTGATATTATGCAAATATCATATTTTGATAATTGATTTATCCAACACGAATTCCCAAATATATAACCCCTAATTTTCATTTTTACAGGTCCAATATTGGTATAGCCAACCCCTATTAATCTCATTCACATTTCAGTCAAATCCTAATATAAAATTTAACCGACCACATTACATACCAATTTTCATAGAGTTACTTCCTAATTATATTCTTAGTTTATGTTTATACATAAGTATGTTTCTTTCTTCAATTTTTCAGCGGTCATGGCTAACCAACATATCAGTGTATAAAATATTTGCTTACATTGAAGATTATTGGGTGACCAATATTGGTTAGTGGTTTATGCTAATCTATTAATGATATTTTATTACTATTTAAATTCAAACTAGTATGTACCACTATTTAAATTTCAAATTATAAGAAGTTTTACCCTCTTTTATTGTTTCACAATATAAAAAGTTTTACTATTCTCCGTAATTTTTTTATTATTTCCCATATATTTTAATGAAAAACTATTTTTTAAAAAAAATTGCAAACTAAATGACGATTGGTTATATTTTTTTATGTAATAATGTTTTTAATAAATAAATTTTATTTACAACAATTATCTTAATATCTTAATATGCATATAAAAACCTTAAACCCTTTATATTGTTTTGAAACAGATGTAGTATAGTATCATCCGACATAGTTATTGGTATCTGTAAGATTTATTGACCATCATGTAGGAATTGGTAAAAACATAAAATAATAATAATTTTTTTTATGGAAAACATATCATTTAAATTGAAAAATAATGTTATCTATACAAGTTAATGCTGAATATTGAAATATAATGGTGATGCATATAATGAACTGATTTGATTTCTCTTAATATAATCTTACATTAACCAATTTAAAATAAAATATAATTATTAACCATTGATCTAACCCTAGTTAATTTGGACCACTATAAAAGAAGTAGTCTCACTCTTCCACATTATCACCATCATCATCTTATATTCTCTTTGACTCAACTAAAAAACCCTAATAACTTCTTCAAGAAAAATGGCTATTGATACTTATCTTTCTTTTGTTACTCCATCTAAACCTTTTCCATTTATGAGTCTTGAGCTTTGTCTTGGCCTCTTTCTCTTCATCTCCCTTTTTGTTTTCTGGTTGACACCAGGTGGTTTTGCTTGGGCACTCTACAAAGCTAGAGCCGGGTCCAAAACCGGACCATCCGCCATACCCGGCCCATCTGGTCTCCCCATCATTGGCCTCCTTTTGGCATTCATCAACAACGCCTTAACACACAGAATCCTAGAAGAGACTAGCTAAAACTAGCGAGTCTCGGAGAAGAATCGGGGAAAACATGGTGGGAGAGATCAAGAACGCAATGGAGAGTTATGGAGAAGTGAAAGTAAAGAAGATATTGCATTTTGGATCACTCAACAATGTAATGTCTAGTGTTTTTGGTAAAACGTACAACTTCAAAGATGGTACTAAAGAGTGCAATGAGTTGGAGTATTTAGTTTCTGAAGGCTATGAGCTTCTTGGAATCTTTAACTGGAGTGATCATTTCCCTGGAATGAGATGGTTAGATTTACATGGCGTGAGGAGGAGATGTCGAAGTTTGGTATGTAAAGTGAATGTGTTCGTTGGTAAGATAATCAACGACCTAAGATAATCAACGACCATAAAGCAAAGAGGCTTCTTAATGATAACCAAAGAGAGAGCAGTTCTGAAGATGATTTTGTTGATGTCTTACTTGGCATGCACGGCAACAGCAAACTTTCTGACTCCGATATGATTGCTGTACTTTGGGTAAATACCTGTAGGCCTGTCACTTGAGAGGCCTTATTATATATGTCCATATACATTTTAAGTTTATAAGGAGTACCTAACACAATTTATAAATGTTTGATCTCTTCTATATAGGAAATGATATTTAGGGGAACAGACACTGTAGCGATTCTATTGGAATGGATCCTTGCAAGGATGGTTCTTCACCCTAACATTCAAGCCAAGGCACAGGCCGAGATAGATACCATCATGAGTTACTCAGGTCGTCAAGTCTCAGACTCAGACCTCACCAAGCTTCCATACCTACGTGCCATTGTCAAAGAAACCCTAAGAATGCACCCACCTGGTCCGCTCCTCTCATGGGCTCGTCTCTCAATCCACGACACTAACATCGGACCCCACTTTATCCCCGCTGGAACCACCGCCATGGTTAACATGTGGGCTATAACCCACGATGAAAAAGTCTGGCCAGAAGCTCATGTTTTTAAACCAGAGAGGTTTCTTTGCTTGGAAGATAACAATAACGTTGACCGAAGTCAATTATGGAGTCAGAGACTCAGAGACCAACCAAGCCACTCTACCTGCTAAACTTCCATTTCTTAAACGTGACTTTTTAATCACCAAACAATCACTTAAAAAAGTAAATTTTTACTTTAATTGATACACAAAAATATGAAATCTAATTAAAAATGCATACTGTTATACAAAGTTTTCGATATAATTTGTAATAATAAAAACAAAATTCAAGTTTTAACAACTAAAAACAGAATTTCAAAGCCTTAAACCGGTTAATTTTAAAATAATTAACCGGTTTAATTCAACTGATGTTAATTCTTAACGAGCCATCATCACCTACCTAAAAATCTTCCCTTTCTCTTATAAAAACCCAATCTTTCAATTCAATTCAATTCATCTCAAATCAATTCATCTTCTACAACTCTTAACAAAGCTTCCTGATTTTAATCTCGTCTACAATGGAATCAAAGACAGCCCAGAATGGATCCGAAGTCGTTTACCTAACAGAGTTCGAAAAAACCCAAAAGAAGTACAACGATCTCATCTCAACACTTCCCAAGACCAAAGGCTGGAGACCAGACGAAATCTTAACCCAATTCGGTGAACACTGGTGGCAACAATCTCTTCTCGAAGGTCTTCTCCACGCTAAAGACCATTTCGAAGCAAGACCCACAGATTTCCTCATCTGTAGCTACCCAAAAACCGGTACCACTTGGCTCAAAGCTCTAACTTACGCAATCGTGAATCGTTCTCGTTTTAACGATTCCACAAACCCACTTCTCAAAAAAAACCCTCACGAGTTCGTACCTTACGTTGAGATCGATTTCGCGTTTTACCCAACTGTTGATGTTCTTCAAGATAGAAAGAACTCACTTTTCTCTACTCATATTCCAAACGGGTTATTACCCGATTCGATTGTGGAATCGGGTTGTAAAATGGTGTATATATGGAGAGATCCTAAGGATACTTTTATCTCTATGTGGACTTTTTTACATAAGGAGAAGTCTCAAGAAGGTCAATTAGCGAGTCTTGAGGAGTGTTTTGATATGTTTTGTAAAGGTTTATCTGTTTATGGTCCTTATTTGGATCATGTGTTAGGTTATTGGAATGCTTATCAAGAGAATCCGGATCGGATTTTGTTTCTTAGGTATGAGACTATGAGAGCTAATCCTTTGCCTTTTGTGAAGAGATTAGCTGAGTTCATGGGGTATGGATTCAGTGCTGAGGAAGAGGAGAAAGGTGTTGCTGAGAAAGTTGTGGATCTTTGTAGCTTCGAGACGTTGAAGAATCTTGAAGCTAATAAAGGAGAGAAAGAAAGAGAGGATCGTCCTGCTGTTTATGCGAATAGCGCGTATTTTATTTATGCGAATAGCGCGTATTTTAGGAAAGGAAAGGTCGGAGATTGGGCGAATTATCTTACTCCGGAGATGGCTGCTAGGATCGATGGTTTAGTCGAGGAGAAGTTCAAAGATACTGGCTTGCTTCAACATGATAATTGAAATGTATTACCTTTGATTTTCTTCTAGTCCTTTTGTTATTTGGTGCTACAAAACAGAGAATGTTCTGTTTTGATCTGTTTTCATTCTGTATTCTCATTATTATGTCTTATTTATACCAAGAGAAGGTTTATGCGAATAGCGCGTATTTTAGGAAAGGAAAGGTCGGAGATTGGGCGAATTATCTTACTCCGGAGATGGCTGCTAGGATCGATGGTTTAGTCGAGGAGAAGTTCAAAGATACTGGCTTGCTTCAACATGATAATTGAAATGTATTACCTTTGATTTTCTTCTAGTCCTTTTGTTATTTGGTGCTACAAAACAGAGAATGTTCTGTTTTGATCTGTTTTCATTCTGTATTCTCATTATTATGTCTTATTTATACCAAGAGAAGCATTCTAAACATACAATTGGATAGAACAGAACAATGTTTATTCTTGCAACATATAACTTACAACAATACAGAATCAAAGTAACATAAAGGAGCAAACTTTTGCTGTAAACAAAGCTGTAATGATCAGCCACAGAACCAGTCATTTACCATGTTCAAGCAAACCAGTACCCTTAAACTTCTCTTCCATTAGCCCATCAATACGAGCAGCCATCTCCGGAGTAAGATAATTAGTCCAATCTCCAACCTTTCCTTTCCTAAAATACGCGCTATTCGCATAAACACCAGGACGATCTTCTCTATCTTTCTCCCCTTTGTTAGCTTCAAGATTCTTCAACGTCTCAAAGCTACAAAGATCCACAACTTTCTCAACAACACCTTTCTCTCTCAAAGCTACAAAGATCCACAACTTTCTCAACAACACCTTTCTCCTCTTCCTCCTTTGTGAATCCATAGCCCATAAACTCAGCTAGTTTCTTCACATACGGTAAAGGATCAGCTCTCATAGTCTCATACTTAAGAAACAAAATCCGATCTTGATTCTCTTTGTAAGCTTTCCAATACGCCAAGACATGATTAAGATAAGGACCGTAACCAGATAAACCTTTACAGAACATATCAAAAGACTCCTCAAGATTATTAACAGGACCAAGTTCTGTTCTTTCCTTGTGCAAAAAAGTCCACATTGAGATGAAAGTGTCCTTTGGTTCTCTCCAGATATAAACCATCTTACAACCTGAGTTCTTGACCGAATCAGGTAAGAGCTCATAAGGGATATGAGTTGAGAAGAGAGTGTTGCCTTTGTCTTTGAGAACATCAACTTCAGGGAAGAAAGGGAAATCGATTTCGATGTAAGGAACAAACTCATGTGGGTTACGTTTAAGGAGAGGGTTTGAAGAATCATCGAAGCGTGATCGATTAGCTATGGCGAAAGTTAGAGCCTTTAGCCAAGTGGTTCCCGTCTTTGGGTAGCTACAGACGAGGAAGTCACTTGGACGAGCTTTAAAGAACTCTTGAGCGTGTATACAACCTTCGAGGAGAGGTGGTAGCCAATAGTAACCACCGTATTCGATCAGAGGCTCTTTGGGTCTCCAGCCTTTCTCGTGAGGGAAGGTTGAGATTAGGTCTTGGTAACGTTTTTGATTCTTCTCGAGAAAACTACTTTCATTAAGCATTAAGGGGGGCTAAGAGCCCGATACAGAGAATCGAAAGGCCGATTTAACTAAAACGATAGCTAATACAATTTCTAAACAAGGGATAGTTTGTAAGCTCTTCTACACACAACAACTTGAAGTTTCTACCTAAATCAAACCCCCCAAAAAAGACAGAACACTGATGATCAATAAACAAACTGGAGAAATCATAACACACAGAGCTCAAAAGCAATGTGAAGAGAAGAAAAAATATCATTTCAAAGGTTCTTTTTTCATTCTAAGCAATTCATGAAGCATCATCAAAGTTGCTTTATGAAAGTTGAAGTTAACCATAACATAAAAATGGTTTATATACAAAAGATCACATGGTACTTCACTTATGGGGGTTTATTGTGAATGATCATTCAAATGAGACCCACATTATGATATTCCTCTGAACCTCTCTTTCCCTCTGCTCATATTTGCAATCTTAACCAAAAATGACAATATTGATTTATAAAATTATTTTTGAAATCTTTTTAATTTTTTACGTCTTTCACAAACCTATAAAACTATAAACTATAAAAGATGTAGGTCAAAAAATTCTCTTAAATATATTAAAAATCTTTAAAAATTATATCCAAAATAAGCCATTAAAATTGTGATATCCTAAACGATCACCTAAGTCGCTTATGCTCTAACTCGGTTCTGATTCTTAGAGTGTTCGATATGCAACAAAAATACATTTCATGTCCCTTTTGTTACTTACACCACATTTTCATCCACCTAAGAAATACTCGAGACTTTGTGTGAGTCTCAGCAGTTTCTGATGAGGTGAACAACATATGTGGACCTGAGTTACAAAAGGGACTTGCTCATCTGAATCTTTGGCTTAGACAACCACCCACCCCATATACCCCACACCCCTTAATCAACCTTAATGTAAGTATGTAACCAAATTCAAAACAAAAGTATATGACCAAAATCCCAAAAAAAAAATCAAATTTAATTTGAATTAAATATAACACTGCCAAAATATGAGATATGTTGACAATATTATTAGTGGAAAGTTGGTCCTTCCTAGGAGCATAAACATGGTTTAATAATTATATGTATGATATCATATCCATAAAAGAAAACAAATATTCCATGTATAGAAAGATCATACAGAATAGACCAAATAAACGAGAGCATATTCGAGCACAAAATATATACAAATTGATCTGATTGCAACACGATAAACGAGAGCATATTCGAGCACAAAATATATACAAATTGATCTGATTGCAACACGTTAGCTCCACCTGAATACAAACCATTTTTGTATCATATATAATTTATTTTATTTTAATAAAACAAAACAATCTATCACATTATTATATGAACATAGCTGTTTTAAATCCATAATAAAAACTCTACTTTAGTGACTCTTGTGAATTTTGAGTAGACAATGTTGTTGGTAATCAAGTGCGACAAAAAGATACAACGAAGAAATTAGAATCATTCGGAGTATAATAAGACATTTGATGGTGATTTCACTTTTCAAAAAGCAAATTAAAATCACATTTTTTTTTATTATGTATACAACTATAAAAGTATTTCATTATGATTTATTATTGAACTTTTAATAAGAAATGAAATCAAGAATATCCTTTGGGAATAAGTGAATGTTTATTAATTAATTACAAACAATTAGTATTAGCTTTTAAAATAAATTAAAGCCCATAAAATGACAAGTGGATAGGAGCCAAGGTTGAACTTGAAAGTGTTTTATTAAATAAGTAATTAAAACGTTGAGTCCATTGTGTAACTAGTAGTATTAAATTGGGCGATTAATTAGTCCATTACGTAATTAACCATTTAAAAAAGTCAAGACACACACACGTGACCACCAGTCACCACTGACCATTGCCATAGTCTGATTTGAATATTCCTCAGCGATTTGTTATCAGCTACATACCCATCAATATGCACAATGTTAGTTTCACATCGTTCAGTAGAGGGATTACGACATATTTCCCTCTCCCAAACTATCGATATAATTACAGGTAACCTTCATATTTGACTTCTATCCAATTACATCCGAGATAAATTTTGAAGACATAATTTGTCCCTAAAATATATTATCTAATCATAATATCCCCCAGAATAGTAATAATAATATTATTATTTAATATATTGAAAATTTTTAAAAAATTATACACGATATGTAACAGGATTTATATTTCATATATATATTTGTATTTCATATAATATCCCCTATATATTATTTGAGAAGCAAAAAAGCTTAGGTATCGTCGTCAGAATCACTCTCACGGATCTTATTTACGAACATGATTTAATTATTTGAATAATTATAAAATATATCATTGAGTCAACGACCATATTACCCCCACAAACTTTCACTTCATAATTATTATACACGAAATTTTAGGGTCATCTAAAACCCCACAAACTTTCACTTCATAATTATTATACACGAAATTTTAGGGTCATCTAAAACCCACACAAATCTTTTGTTAAAATAGAGTTTTCACGTAAATCGTATCTTCAAACCGATTTAACACATATATCGTATCTTAAATCCGAGATTCATCTTCAAACCGATTTAACACATATATCGTATCTTAAATCCGAGATTCCACAAAGATAAAAAATATATTATGTGTGGAATCTGGGACTTAAGATACGATTTGTGTGGTAATTCGGTTTCAAACTATGATCTGTGTGGGAACTCGGTTTAAGATACGATTTGTGTGAGTTTTGGACGAACCTCAAAATTTGTGTGTGTGATATGAAAGTGTTTGGGTGTAATAAAGTTGTGTAAGGCATGTTAGATTAATTTAAACTAATCAAAATGATAAATAATTTTAAATTTTATAAAAATATTTTTTATAATAAGTAAAACCGCACAATGGTGCGGAAATCATCTAATTAAATATATATTTTAAAAATTATGCGAGACCTAATCCACCAAACTTTTAATCCACTCTTCTATAAATCTGCAAATTTGTGAAATTGTTTTTAGAAAGTTGCACCCATTTTACAGCAATCCAAAACCCGTAAACCCACAGATTACTAGTCAAATTTCCATCTCCACGTGTTACTTCAACCTATTTACCTTAAATAATTCGGTTTTAAGATACGATATGTGTGGGTTTTGGACAAACCTCAAAGTTTGTGTGTCAAAATTGTGATATGAAAGTTTCTAGGTATAATATGGTTGTATAAGAAATGTTTTTGGATTAATTTAAACTAATCAAAATGATAAATAATTTTAAATTTTATAAAAATATTTTTTATAATAACTAAAGTCGCACATGGTGCAGAAAATCATCTAGTTATGATATTATAATATTTTCCCATTTGTTTTTCCATTATAGATTTTGAGAAAAAATGGAAAAATTATGATATTAATATTTACTGTTTTTCTATCTTTTTCTATATATTATTTTTTTTGTGGGAAAATAAATGAAATTGTTTTTATAAGAGCATAACACAAGAATTCTAAAACTGATATCTTTTTAATTGGTTTTTATTTGATTTCACTTTATAATATATATATATATATATATTAATTTTCATACCAAATTAGTAATTAGTTTCATTATTGTAGTTTTGATTTTGTATAATACTAATCATTTTTAATCGTGACTTTATCACTAATTCAGTCGCATGAAATATTCCGTATTTTATAAGACCATAAATGAGAAGATTTAGACCATTGCAAACTTTCTGTGTAAAATTGACCATAAATGAGAAGATTTAGACCATTGCAAACTTTCTGTGTAAAATTAAATGCAGGGTAAACATCCGGGCTAAATATCCGGGTGGATAAAGTATGATATTTCTAATTCGGGGTGGCTACATATCTTTCTTCCAATTTTAAATTAGGTCCTTGAATATATTTCATTTGTGTTTATCAATAGCTTTTATCCGTGAGCTAGATTTAATCAGATTTCAAATTAAAACGAATAGAAAACTGATTAAATTAGTTAGTTGCAGATGTATTTCGATATCAAATTGATTTTTTTTTTTATATAAAAAATCTATTAGTTTTCTTTTTCTAATATAAGCTATAATTATCTTTACCAACAACCAAGTCTGCTAGTTCAAAAAATAAAACCTATAAATTATCAAAAAATTCCCTGTATAATTTTTTAAAAAGAAATAATATTTAACCAAGTCTGCTAGTTCAAAAAATAAAACCTATAAATTATCAAAAAATTCCCTGTATAATTTTTTAAAAAGAAATAATATTTAGATCGCTAGTAATTATATATACAAATATTTCATCATAATTATAAGGGATCGATAAATAATAAATAATAAAATTATTACTGTAAAATTTTTTTTGTTAGTTTAACTATTAAAGCATAATTTTGATAATAATATTATAGATAAACATCTTTATCTTCTTCCTTGATCCTTATTCACACGTGGGAATATCTTCGAGTGTCCACTTGATCCTTATTCACACGTGGGAATATCTTCGAGTGTCCAGGTTCAATGAATTTCTTTTGCCCGATTAAGACTACTCGTCCGAAAAGATGTGAGTTTTTCTCGAATTTTTTTTGAGATCCTAATCAATAAAAAAGGTTATCTTGTTATATATATAATATATATATAATTTATTCATAACTAAACAAATTACATTTTTGTATTTTACTATATTATGAATTATATTAATTAAATTTAAATTTAGTTTATATTCAAATGACTTGAAGAATACATTTATTACACATATATTAATAGGGAAAAAATTCAAATAAAGGCTCAACTTACGAAAAAACCCAATCTGAGACGCGAATTTTTGCGGAATTATTTTTAGTTGTGAAATTATTAAAGAATCTAATTAAATAACAAATTTTTAAATTTTTTGCCAAATTAGGCACGACGTTAACTGCCGTTAACTGAGTTAACGGAGAAAAAAAAAAGGAAAAAAAAAATTCAAACGGACTGTCAAAGGATGACGTGGCCCAATCAGAAAATAGAATAAATATGTGACTCAAAGAAGAATCGAACCTCTCACCTATTGGCCACATAGTAACAACTCAACCGCTGGACTATAAACAATTCTCGAACATTTCTCATAACTTAAGATATATATATAACTGTTTATTAATAGTTGATTTTAATAAAAAGACAAATCAAATTATCCACCACATA
>CM071719.1:23702073-23717015 GCA_036630335.1 Physaria fendleri | reverse complement strand
CAATATATTTGTTCTCTTCGATTGCTGATGAATATTGATTGCAGAAAGCCCCTGTTATGGCCCCTGATTCCTTGAAGGTAACGTCAGAAAGATGCTCCCTGACCCATATGAGTCTTGGTCCAATAGGATCTTTGCCAAAAGCTTTGCAAAATGTTTCATATATCTGGCCTGAAGGAAATACCTGAGTTAACAAAGCAGAAGCAAGACACAAAAGCAGAGGAGCAGAGGAAGAAACAGGCCCACATCGAGCCAATGCTATAGCAAAGCACTTCAACAGTGGACCTTCTCTCTCAGTGATTGGAAGTGTAACATTAACATTAGAAACTAAATGTTGAGCTACAAATTCTATTCGCTTTTCAGCTGAATTTCTTAGTTTAGAAATCTCCAAATTCTGTGAGCCACTACTGAATACTGCCGTGGAAGCTCTCAGTACCCCAGCTGCTGCCATGAAGACAGCAAGAACACTATACTTTTCCTTGGAAGTCTCTAGTACCTCATTCGTAAAAAGATAGATCTTGTTGACATAATTAGACCTCATATAACCTGACATAACCCACTCAATCAAATGAAGAATCATCAGACCATAAGTGACATTGCCACGAGGATTCTCATCAGTTGACGAAATGCCAAACAAGAAGTCCAAAAGTCTGATGTAATGAACATCCAACGAAGAAGACAAAGCATACCCAATTCCTGCAAGCACTACAGGAACAAGGTCATCATGAAATCCAACCAATGAGCATTTCTCTTCCAAAAGCCTGCATAGCAATTCCAAGCATAATACTTTCAAGTCTCCTGACAGAGAAGGAACACACGCAAACGCACCAGCGACCAGAACACTTTGCGCTACTTTGTCTGCTTGGAGAGTATGACGGTCATCGACAACCCCACGAATGGCCAGAACTGCTGAACGAACAAGATCCTCAGACGGTCGAAATGCTTTCCTAATCCACACATAGAGTAGTCTAAGAGCAAGTGTATAAGACTCTGACCGAAGAGAAACATCTCCTAAACCTAGTATGGAAATAAGTAGCTTTGCTTGAGGATCTGCGACATGGATAGTAGACTCAGAGCTAACCAAAGATCTCAAAGCTTGAAGGTAACGTGTATCAAAGTTTTGATTTTGAAGAGATTCACGAATCTCAGACCATGCTTGAATAATTGACCGAGCAGAAGAAGGAATCGAGTTTTGCTTCACCAAACCACCAGAGACACTACTTCCACTCACAGTCCTTAGCCATTCTTCTAGGAAAATACTGTTGTTAGCTTTTCTCGCCATCTTACTACGATGTTAAGTATCAATCCCTAAATCACGATAGTATATGGGCTGATTCAGAGCTGAAAACCCGCAAAAAGACGATCTCGCTGTTGGTTTCCTTGTATAGACAATGAGTACCATCGTTGCAGGTATCTTTTTTTTTTATGAACGAACACTTTTTTCATGTCTCTTTTCTCTCTTGAAATCATTAGTGGGTGACTCAACCTGTTTAGCCTTTGTCGTGGTGCATGCAGTTTCGATTTGGAATTCACTGTTCCACACAACTTTGTGGCTGTCAGTGTTGGAAAATTACTTTACCAAGTAAGCTGTATATCTTTCATACTTGAATGGATTAGAGAAAGCACTATTTTGTTCTCTGGTACTTTACGAGTAAAACATATCGCATTATAGATTCTGGATTGAATGGAAAAACTTAGAAAAAGCTGTGGCCTGTGTTTTAAAATCTCTCCCCAGATTTTTGATAAGGAAGAAGCCATATCCAGTGCCCTTTTAATCAGAGTTTGTTAGCTCTGAAAAATCTGGAAAATTGTTAATTGTCTTTTCCTTAGATTATCAGAATATTTTGTTGTTCAGAATTGTTATCTAATGAATATGGATCAAACAGAAGATTTTTCCTCTGTTATATTGTAACCACAACTATCGGGAAAGCTAACAATCTGTGGAATATGCAGAAGATTTTTCCTCTGTTATATTGTAACCACAACTATCGGGAAAGCTAACAATCTGTGGAATATGTTTATATTTTCCATCATACCAGCTTATCAGTACTTTCTCAAGAAGGTTAAGGGGATGTTTTCATTAAATTTTTCCCTTTTCAGGTTATGTGCAAAGAAGATACTACCCAAAAAACCTATGTTTACGAACAAGCTATCCCTATCGCTCCGCGGTGGGTGTCTTTAGTTGCGGGACCATTGGAAGTCCTTCCAGATCAGACCAACTTGCTCATATCTAACTTGTGTTTGCCGCATGATCTCTCGAGGCTTCGTAATACAATGGATTTTTTTCATGAAGCTTATAGGTTAGTAAATTTGTATTCTGGTAACTTGTTGTGGTCAAACTGAATCTAAGCATAGCTGTCTACTGGAAAACCAACTTCTACAGCTACTATGAGGATTATTTAAGCGCGAATTTTCCATTTCAATTCTACAAGCAAGTATTCTTACCTCCTGAAATGGTTGTTTCCTCATCAACTTTGGGAGCTTCCTTGAGTGTCTTTAGCTCGCACTTGCTATATGATGAGAGGGTTATTGATCAGGTATTGTTCCCTTGTAAATTGGCTTGCAGTTAGATGATAGTTTACCATACACATGCATGTAAATTACTTGTATATGTCAATACTATAAGGGAATTTAGACCCCAGAAATTGTATGTTGCAAGCTGAGTTAATATGTTTCTTGTATTCACCCTGTCATTGGACTATGGCTTTCTGTGTTGAAGTTTTGACGTATGTTTACAAGAATTTTTCTTTCTTTGTTGGTGCTTTATTATTTGCTTTATGCACAAATCTGATAAAGCTTCAATTGTCTTTGCAAACTTGCTCATATCTAACTTGTGTTTGCCGCATGATCTCTCGAGGCTTCGTAATACGATGGATTTTTTTCATGAAGCTTATAGGTTAGTAAATTTGTATTCTGGTAACTTGTTGTGGTCAAACTGAATCTAAGCATAGCTGTCTACTGGAAAACCAACTTCTACAGCTACTATGAGGATTATTTAAGCGCGAATTTTCCATTTCAATTCTACAAGCAAGTATTCTTACCTCCTGAAATGGTTGTTTCCTCATCAACTTTGGGAGCTTCCTTGAGTGTCTTTAGCTCGCACTTGCTATATGATGAGAGGGTTATTAATCAGGTATTGTTCCCTTGTAAATTGGCTTGCAGTTAGATGATAGTTTACCATACACATGCATGTAAATTACTTGTATATGTCAATACTATAAGGGAATTTAGACCCCAGAAATTGTATGTTGCAAGCTGAGTTAATATGTTTCTTGTATTTCACCCTGTCATTGGACTATGGCTTTCTGTGTTGAAGTTTTGACGTATGTTTACAAGAATTTTCCTTTCTTTGTTGGTGCTTTATTATTTGCTTTATGCACAAATCTGATAAAGCTTCAATTGTCTTTGCACTTTCTTTGTTGGTGCTTTATTATTTGCTTTATGCACAAATCTGATAAAGCTTCAATTGTCTTTGCAGACAATAGATACACGTATTAAACTTGCTCATGCGTTAGCAAAACAGTGGTTTGGAGTTTATATTACTCCTGAGTCACCAAATGATGGTGGGCTTATGACATTTTTCTACACTTTGCTTTGCGTACGGTTTTTTTATATCAGGTTCATGTGAAAGCATGTACTCTTGTGATTTATGACTGTCCATGTTCTTATAACAGATTGGCTCCTCGACGGTCTTGCTGGTTTCTTAACGGATATGTTTATCAAGCACTTTTTGGGAAATAATGAAGCACGATACAGGAGATACAAGGTTTATACTTACTCCCTGAATTATTCTTCCCTGGATTTTTTGGGAAATAATGAAGCACGATACAGGAGATACAAGGTTTATACTTACTCCCTGAATTATTCTTCCCTGGATGCATCTGTAATTCAAACAAAGTCATGAGCTTCTTTTCTGATTCACTTGATTTTTTTGATGCAAATGAAGGCAAATTGTGCTGTCTGTAAAGCTGATGATAGTGGTGCAATGGGCTTGAGCGCGTCTCCTTCTTGCAAGGATCTATTTGGAACTCACTTCATTGGGATGCATGGGAAGATACGGTCATGGAAATCAGTAAGTCTTAATTTTCTTTCCATATTATCGTTCTGTGCTCTCAAAATTTTGTGGGAGTGTATGTATTTTCTGGGATATATTTACATGATTTTGCATGTGTTGGTTTGTTATAAATAATAATTCTTCCCTGACTTATTTCTGAAGGAAGCAGTCCTTCAGATGTTGGAGAAACAAATGGGCTCGGACTCGTTTCGTAAAGTATGGACATGGTGGTATTGTTTTTCAGGAAGTCACTTTGTTAATTTCCTACGCCCATGATTAATAGATCTTCTACTCGGTAATTTACAGATTTTGCAGAAAATTATATCTCGAGGCAAGGATCCATCAAATTATTAATAGATCTTCTACTCGGTAATTTACAGATTTTGCAGAAAATTATATCTCGAGGCAAGGATCCATCAAATTCTATACGGTCCCTTAGCACGAAGGAGGTAACATGACTATACATCCAGATAAGATTTGTTTGTTTGTTACGCGTTACGGAAAAGATCCAAAGATCCACGTTCCTTTAGTTTTAGTTGGTGACGACATAATTAAATATTACAAAGCATTTTGATCATTTAGTATAAAGTAGATATACCTTGTGTATGTGCGGTCCTAACATAATCTTTTGGTTGGCTGATAACTCTAAAAGTTCAGCATGGATTCTAGGATTTCTTCTTTGGGAGCTTTTCTTAGCTGAATATTTTCCTTGCTTCTGGAGCATACTTTATTTTTATCGAATGGATCAGTCTCTCAGCTGTGACTTGATGTACTTCACAATTATGCAGTAAATGTGCAAATCAACCATAATGTGATTCAGCATTTTTCCATGACTTGGTTCAACAACTCATAACTTAATTATATCAAATACCAAACATGTCCTCCATTTCTTGTATATTTATCTTTTTGGTCAACTGATTATCTTTCAGTTTGAATTTGCGACTTTTCATTGTCTAATATGCGTGGTCTTTTCTGGGGGTTTTATTATACCAGGATTGGATTGTCTTACAACAAAAGGAAAAATATTGTTGAAATGGCTGCTCTACGCAGTTGCACAGCTTCTCACGATGCAAGACTATCAGTTATTGGGGCTACTACTGATTCAGAAAACCGGGATGTGGATGTTGGGTGGCCGGGTATTATGAGTGTAAGGGTTTATGAACTTGATGGAATGTCCGATCATCCAAAGTTGCCTATGGCTGGAGATAAATGGCAGCTACTGGAATTACCATGTCATTCTAAACTTGCTGCTAAACGATATCAAAAACCGAAGAAGGGAGGGAAACCTGATGGTACTGAAGACAACGTTGATGCTATAGCACCATTTGAAAATAAAACAACGTGGGTTGCTGTGTTACACTATTTATGTCTTTCCTGGTTTGTTTTCCTTGCTGCAACACAAGAAAAAGAATTGAGATTGAATATTTCTCTGTAGCATTGAGTCTCCCTTGACTTGGATTAAAGCTGACCCTGAGATGGAATACATTGCTGAGATTCACCTTCATCAGCCCCTACAAATGTGGGTACGAGATCTTGCTCTGATACTTCTAGCAAGTATATTGTGTACATAACAGTCAACTTTATCTTTTGCTCTGCATGGTTGTTCATGATCTATGTTACTTAGGTACTCTCTAATTGAGTCTTTTTGTATTGTGCGTCCGTGTGCGTGAGTATGTGTGTTGCCTATTAAATAAAGCCATCTGAAAATCCAACACTGGTTTGCTGAGCTTTAGGTTTAATCAATTTTTACACTTGTGGCTTTTTGTGACTTTTGACCAGGTTAATCAACTAGAGAAGGATGGAGATGTTGTTGCTCAGGCACAAGCAATTGCATCACTTGAAGCTTTTACACAACACTCATTTTCAATTGTGAATGCGCTCAATAATATTCTCACCGACTCCAAGGTTTTGTTCGTCTCTTGTGTACTTCTTTTAGATACAAGTTTAAAGAAAGAGCTCTTATCTCCAAGATATAATTGTGACATACAGGTCTTCTGGAGAATCCGTATTGCGGCAGCATTTGCATTGGCTAAAACAGCATCGGAGGTATGATGAAATTGTTCAATGTAATTTTCCAAAAGGGCCACAACGAATAATAGTCAAAAATTTAACTTGATTTTTGAGATTGAGAAATAAGTCATAGTATGAAGATTAGCAAAAGGCATTGCTTCAAAAGTATAAGATAAGGAACCTAATATCTGCAGATGGTTATGTTTTTAGACCCGAATTTATTTGTTTATTATTTTGAGATTTTCATGAATTGTACGTCTATTAGTTTAAACTGCATGATAGTATGATATGCCATCTTATCAGCTTATTTTTGTAACTGCACCTTTCTAAAGTCTACTGCACTACTTTTCGTGCCTTTGGCCATTTGAGACAAGTCTTGCTTGTAATTGTTTGTAACTGCACCTTTCTAAAGTCTACTGCACTACTTTTCGTGCCTTTGGCCATTTGAGACAAGTCTTGCTGTAATTGTTGTGGTAAGCTAATTTCTATTACTAGCAGGAGACTGACTGGGCGGGTTTGCAGCATCTAATAAAGTTTTATAAAAGTAGAAGATTTGATTCAGAGATTGGACTCCCCAAGTGAGATTGGTGTCTTTTAATATTTGGACATTTCTTTGGTAGCCAGCGGCAAACTTCTCATCATACTGATATTCTCCTTTCAGGCCAAATGACTTCCGCGATTTCCCAGAATATTTTGTGCTTGAGGTAATGATTTGAGGTAGGGTATGAGTTTTGATAGTGTGTCACGCATGATCTCAGCTGTTAAATGTTGATTTTATTACATATTCGTTTAATATGACATAAACTGTTACTGCTCTCCTTGGTATATAATTGGGTATCTCCTGAAAAAATAGGTTAGTAATTACTATGTCATGGTGAAATACAAAAAGAATGAATGTTGAGCCATCAAGGAACGTAATTAGCATAAGGCCTTAAATATCCTGAAGCTTCCTTTAGTGTTCAATTTTTTGGGAAATTTTGTTATGGAAAGAAGGTGTGATTTATTGTTTCTCTCTTTTTTGCCTGCTTTGCTCTGGGGGTTTCCATGGTTATTCCTCAATCCTCAGATACTATGGTTGTACTAACACTTGGCTCTTCTGTTTACTTGGTTAGTGTCAGTGGCTCTTTTTGGTTATTGTTAAGTTGAATCTACTTCTCTTGAAATATGAACTTTGTTACAGAACGTTTCAGTAGAAATGTCTGGATTGGATCTCGTGTCATATTTATCATTCTTGTTGTAGTAGAATTAGCATGCTACATTCCTGATAGTTTTATCTTTCTTTTCTGGACTGATTCTGACAGTTTCATGTTATTTGCTATGTCTTAGGCCATTCCACATGCCATTGCAATAGTTAGGGCTGCTGAGGGGAAAAGCCCTCGAGAAGCTGTTGAATTTATCTTACAGCTTCTGAAGGTATACATTTTTATAGTTCGATTTTATCATGTACTTGCAGGGTAAATTTTGTGAAACCTTTGTAGCTTACTGGTGTAGCCTTCTTAAAAAAGCTACTACTCTTTAACTCTTTATTGCGCTGCAGTGACTTCAGTCATCTGTGAACATTTAGGTTTTTCACTTGTTTTCAGTCCATATTAATCTTTATTTTAGCTGTTTTTTTTTTTTTTTTTGGTCGACTTATTAACTTGTTTTCAGTCCATATTAATCTTTATTTTAGCTGTTTTTTTTTTTTTTTTTGGTCGACTTATTATCGCTGTTTTCCTATTTTCATTTCTATAGTACAATGACAACAGTGGGAATCCATATTCTGATGTATTTTGGCTTGCTGCGCTTGTTCAGTCAGTTGGTGATCTCGAATTCTGTCAACAGGTCTGTGATTGCTATCATGTAAAGGCCGGTTTACGATTTATCAGATATACTGTAATATTATTTCGGTCTTTTCCTGCTGACACTTTGAGAATTGAGAGGATGAGGGGTAGAAAAAACCTTGAATTTTATCAACAAAAATGATACGTAGACAAGACAATATTTAATAAACTAGACAATATTTAGAGCTTAGCTCATGTTTTATATTATAGCTGTAAAAGTCTTTATGGACGTCCCATACTTTTATGAAAAGATGAAAAGGTTTGGTTTTGGAGGTTGGAGGTGGTTACAAAAAAAAGGGAGCTTTATTTCATTCTATTCTGTTCATATGCAAAAATGTGAATTTAGAACTTCAATATGCCAGCGTTGATATATGTTTCATTATTCAACACTTTATGCTTTTTTGTTTCCTTAGCAGAGTCTGACGTTTTTGGCCCCTCTTCTGAAGCGCATTGACAGACTCTTACAGTTTGACAGGTAACCTCATATTTTATGTTTATGATCTGATGGGTTTTAACAGAAGTTATTACTGAGTTTGTTGGAGATAAATGTACTAGGTTGATGCCAAGCTACAATGGCATCTTGACAGTTAGCTGCATCCGAACGTTGGCACAGACTGCTCTCAAGCTTTCAGATTCGATCAGTTTTGTAAGTTCTTTCCTTACTTTTTTCCCCAAGTGCTCTGTAATAGATGTATATCAACGCTGATAGCATCAAAAAATACTGACTTCAGGAACACATCTGTAAACTTATTGAACCTTTCCGAAATTCGGATACAATACTGCAAGTCCGTGTAGAAGCAAGTAGGGCACTTCTTGACATTGAGTACCAATTCAAAGGCATTAGTTCTGCACTTTTGTTGTTTAAGAAATATGTGGTAGAAGAAACATCTTTGAGAGGTTGGTTACGATCTCTTGCTGGAACTTAACAGCTTTTCTTTTTTTGTGTTGGTCAACGAACATAAAACAGCTTTTCGTTTATTGCTTTTATATGATTACAGGGCAGGTTAAATTGTGTGTTCACACAATGCGGTTATGTCAAATAGCAGTTGGATACGACTCAGATGATTGTGTCGATACTGCTAGTCTTCTAGATTTGCTGCATCTATTCAAGAACCTTGTAGTATTCAACAATGTATTTCTTCGCCACTACTTGTTCTGCATTTTCCAAATCCTCGCTAAAAGGTGTGTGGCCTTTTACATTCATTTTCTGCCAGATTATTTTCACAAGTACTGGTTTTTATGCTGTGCATTTGTTTATTTCTTTGTTGCGGTTGCATTTGGCAGTAGTCAACTAAAGAATTTAATAACACTCTCAGTCGTTCCTGAGCTAAAGAGTTTTTCTAGTGAAAACTATTTCAAGGGATAAAATTCTTCCTTTTCTTTTATCATGTCAACTGAATAAATTTTCCACCAATGACGAAAGCAAGTCTTGAGTCACAATATTCACAATTCCTCTTAAGCTATGAAAAAGAATTCTAGCTGATGCATCGTGTTTGGATAATTAGTTATTCCATTGATTTTTTTTCTTGAATCCAACTGTCTTCTTTTTGATGGTAGAGGGAATTCTTGTCTTCTTCTGCTTGCTCCATAATTGTTGACATTCTGAAATTCTTTTTGATGGTAGAGGGAATTCTTGTCTTCTTCTGCTTGCTCCATAATTGTTGACATTCTGAAAGTAATGAACTTACCATTAACTCATTTTCAGACCCCCAACGTTATTTGGAGTGCCCAAAGAGAAACCTTTGCAGCTTGTTGATGTGGAGGCCTGCATTGAGCGGAATAATGTATTTTCGGTCGTTGGGGCAGAGGCTGGGGAACCTTCAGTTTTGTCACTTGGAGATGCCAGAGGAAAATCACTGGACGTTGCACCTTTTGGTGTTCCAGTGAGATCACAGGAAATGTTCATGCCTATTATCACTGAACATAAATTGCCAGAACCTGTTGCAGCGTATGAGACACAGCATCTTGAACCTTTCATGGAAATTCAAAACCAACCTTTACATGAAAGTCCCATTGTACATGAGATTCCATCGGAAGTTGAAGCCCCAACAGAAGAATTAGCTAACAGGGAAGCAAACCCTCCAATAAAGGAACCTCAAAAAGAACCTGATGTGGTGTCTGCGTCTGTTAGTCATGAAGTCAAGAGGACTAAAATACGGATCAAAGTCAGACCATCTGGTGCGACAAGCAGAGCCGAGGGATCAACAAGATCCATAGAAAGATCTCAAGGGATTATGGTACGTCATGATATAGACCGAGGACAAACTAGTTCAGCTTCAGTTGACGCTCCACAGATAATCACAACCGACGCTGTCAGCATTAGCAATCAGAATCACGTGGAGGAAGTAAACTCATGTCATGATGTTGGATCTCGCATGACTGCAAGTATCGGCAGTGTAAAATTTGCAAGCGAAGGCGATACTTTTGGTAAAGAGTTGCAATGCACTGCTGAGTCTGGAAAAGCAGATAATAACGACCAAATCGCAGGACCTAGCTTCTTACCAATAGATCATAGTATGGAGAACGAGGCGCCGCAGAAATACGCAAGCCTGCAAGTACTTTCTGTTGGTAAAGAAAAGGAAAAGAAGAAAGGAAAAGAAAAGAAAGAGAAGAAAAGGAAAAGGGAAGATCCGGTTTATATAGAGAAGAAACGGTTAAAGAAAGAGAAGAAGCGAAAGGAGAAAGAAATCTCAAAGCTTGTGAGCGAACCAGCTACGAAGAAGATAGAGAGTGTAGCGGAGGCTAAACCAGAAGAACGTAAAGAAAAGGAAAAGAAGAAAGGAAAAGAAAAGAAAGAGAAGAAAAGGAAAAGGGAAGATCCGGTTTATATAGAGAAGAAACGGTTAAAGAAAGAGAAGAAGCGAAAGGAGAAAGAAATCTCAAAGCTTGTGAGCGAACCAGCTACGAAGAAGATAGAGAGTGTAGCGGAGGCTAAACCAGAAGAACCAAGTGATGGTGCTGTATTGATTAAGGTTGAAAGAGAAGCTGAGCCATCAGCAGCAACAGAATCTCGTCCTCTTCCCAAGTTCCGAATTAAGCTGAAAAGCAAAGCGTTCAACAACAACTCATAAGGTTAGATCTTCAAATCCTTTTGTTGTTTCAAATCCGTTAGTGATGTCTCTCTATGATTTTTAATCTAAGTATATGCATAGATAAGATGGGTGTGAGTTTTGTTTGTTGCAATTGCTAGAATTGTAAGACGTAACATGTCAATGTTGTATATTTACAAACATTAGTAATTTTGTGTATTCGTAGCATCTTCATATACTTGCAATCAAGGTATGGGCAACTGATAAGGATAGATCTGCTAATCTTTCTGTTCTTTCAAATCCGCTTGTGATATGTCTCTCTTTGCGGTCCTTATTATTCGAGTAAATGCATAGATTTGATACGGCTTGTGTACAATGTTTTGTTTCTAGCAATTGCTAAGATGTGATTTATAAAAACATTAGTAAATTTGTGGATTCATAGCATCTTCATATGTCTTTGCCATGGAAACAAGGTATGAGCAAATACCGTATTGCAGAAGAGACCGTCTTCACAACAAGATTATTTCATGAAAAGGGTTCAAACTTCATATTATGTACACTATTATATTTTCAAATCCGTTAGTGATGTCTCTCTATGATTTTTAATCTAAGTATATGCATAGATAAGATGGGTGTGAGTTTTGTTTGTTGCAATTGCTAGAATTGTAAGACGTAACATGTCAATGTTGTATATTTACAAACATTAGTAATTTTGTGTATTCGTAGCATCTTCATATACTTGCAATCAAGGTATGGGCAACTGATAAGGATAGATCTGCTAATCTTTCTGTTCTTTCAAATCCGCTTGTGATATGTCTCTCTTTGCGGTCCTTATTATTCGAGTAAATGCATAGATTTGATACGGCTTGTGTACAATGTTTTGTTTCTAGCAATTGCTAAGATGTGATTTATAAAAACATTAGTAAATTTGTGGATTCATAGCATCTTCATATGTCTTTGCCATGGAAACAAGGTATGAGCAAATACCGTATTGCAGAAGAGACCGTCTTCACAACAAGATTATTTCATGAAAAGGGTTCAAACTTCATATTATGTACACTATTATATATAACATAGAACACACACACAAAACTACAATACAAAGACACAAAACTCTATGAAGCATTAGGTTTTGGTTTTAGCTACTCTTTTACTGTACTTCTTTTTTCTTCTCCTTCAACTTTATACCTTTCAGACTCGCCTGCCTCTGTTGGACTGGTGTTGGTTCCACAAGCAGAAGCCGCGACATCACATATCTCAGAAGCTCTTCACGGTGAGAGAATGTGAAATCAAAACACACACAAAATTACAATACAAAGACACCAAACTCTATGAAGCATTGGGTTTTGGTTTTAGCTACTGTACTTCCTTTTTCTTCTTCTTCAACTTTATACCTTTCAGACTCGTCTGCCTCTGTTGAACTGGTGTTGGTTCCACAAGCAGAAGCCGCGACATCACATATCTCAAAAGCTCTTCACGGTGAGAGAATGTGAAATCAAGATGAGCATACTCAAACTCATTGAATGATACATCAACCTCAGCTTCTTTCATCAACTTGTAGTGTTTCTTCACCATCGAAGATCGAATCACCTTATCATTCCTTCCCGCTACTAAATCTACAGGCACGTCGATGAACCTGTAAGACTCCCCTAGATCAACCGGTTCAGGTGAGCCATAAACCTCCATGTTAGCTGATTTGCTTCCATAATCATACATCCTGAATTTACCGGTGTGTTTGATCTGAGCAAGATGTTGCGCCACGCGAAAGGAGACAGCTGGCATGTCGTTCATGTTGTAGTGAGGTAATCCTAAAACTCCGACCCAATTTGAGCTGTCTCCACCAACTACATAACTCATTAGAGTTTGGACCAGTCCACCAAGAGCAGGATAGTTGTGAAAGTCACGAGCTAACTTGTTCAGAAGCATCCTGAAGAATCTTGTAGGTATGTAAAAGGCAGAGACGAAGCGAGCCAAAACTGGACTAGTGAAAAGGAACAAGTACTCAACGAATGTGAATCCTAAGTTTGAGTCTTCATGAAATCCAGCAGGTGAAAGTAGGATTAGTCGCGAGAGTCTGTGTGGTTTCTCCTTCATTTTTTGGGTGATAACATACATCAGAATAGCAGCACCACCTAGACTATGGCAGATAGCACAAAGCTTAAAAGGTTCCTCGTGGTTAATTTCTTCATCGATATTGGAGAGCTTGAGTTCTGTAGTTTTTATTTCATGAATCTTTTCTATCATCGCTGGGATGTCCTCAGTACCATGCTCGTTGACGGAGTATCGCCAGAACCTGCATACAACGAAACTCCACTATTATAAAGAAACCAGATAGGGCATGTAGATAAAACAAGAAGTGAACCTAAATGCAACGACTCACTCTTTCGAGGATATGTTCTTGTTCACATGATCTCTTGAAACCAGACCCCGAAAGTTACCAAGAAAAACATCGTAGCCTGTGAAAGAAAAGTGTAAGAAGCTGACAAATCTTTGCTGCACAAGCTTGAAGTATCAGAATCCACAGAAAGCTCATGAATGAACTCATTGAAAGAAGAGACCCCACTGTCATCACAATTAGCCTACTATTAGAATTAAGCTTTGCAAATAAACTAACAACAAAAGAATCATCACAAGATCTACAAAAATATTACTTATGCATCCACCGTGGTAGACGTGGTCCACGAAATGTAGGCCTGAGTTCCCAGCCATGGAGACCTTCAAGAATATTAGCCTTCCCCGGTAGAAGAGTCAACAGAATACCTGATACTCCATTAATGCATCTAGCAATGTTGTTCAGTGACTCATATGTTACAGTTTTCACAGATCTGCGCTAAAACCCAAAACATAACCAGAAGCATAGTAAGTTTAGGCTTATTAACACAAAAGGGAAAAGAAGAACATCTACCACACCCAAGAAAAACAGAGTTATTTCACCCAATCAAAGTTCACAATCAACATCAACTGTGACAAAAAGAACAAGCTTAGGATAAACCTCTTATCAAAACATATCTAACAAAACCCTAAAACTCACAATCCCCAAATACAAAGAGATTCACTACAATCACCAATGAGGTAGGTATCAATAACTAAAGGTACAAAGGCAAAAGATTGCTTCTTCCAGGCAACATATGATACTACAACTCTATATAATAAAAGATCTTTCCATGGAGAGATGAACTAAATCTAAAAACCTAACAACCACTACGGGAAACTATAGGCATATACATGGATGAATGCACTTATAAATGATCGAAAGAGAAAGATAGGCATATACATGGATGAATGCACTTATAAATGATCGAAAGAGAAAGAAAAGACTCACTCTTTGGTCGTTGTCTACAATCCGTTGCATGGTTTTTCTCAGAAAATAAAATTTCTTTAAAAAAAAGATCAGAAATTTAAAACAAAATCAATCTGATTCGATGATTAGATCTTCTTTATCCAAAACATTTCCACAGATAACGACAAAGAGAAAATCATATCCACCTGGAAAAAAACACAAATTTCCAGAATAGAAATATCGAAGCTTGTTGTTGATTGGAGAAATTGACCAAATCGCGATCGAGATTTAATCCGAAAATCAAATAAGGAAAACACCAAGACCCAAAAGAGCCGCGATTCGAGAATCAAATATCCAGAAAAAAAAAAGGAAATTGAGAGAATCTGAGAGAAATGAAATAGAATTAGGAGAAACCGATAAAGAAGGGGCACGTCGGCGATTCTTGCCGTCCAGTTCTGTTAAAAAAGGGGGAGATTTTGACACGTGTGGATATATCATTGATTGATATCGTGGATAGATATTATTGGATGACGTTGAATGTGAATCATGTGATAACTAGACACGCAAATTAAACGTTTTGGTAAGTGTGTGGTATTATAAAGGTGGTTCGAAATGAAAACCGTTTGGTTTGAAAAAAGAACGGTTCGGGTTTCGACTAGAAATTCTTCGGCTTTTATTAGGGATCGGCATAAACCGGGTATTTACATTTTTTTTCTGATTTGTTACTTGGCTTTGACTAATAATACAAG
>CM071719.1:23645460-23657472 GCA_036630335.1 Physaria fendleri | reverse complement strand
TCGGTCGGGCTCCCTTGAGACGGCGTAGTAGAAGCTAGGGTTAGGGCATGCACGAGATGCCCTAGAAATAGATAAGCATTAGAAACTTCGAGATTAGGAATATTCTATAGAGCCCGAGCGAATTATGTTCACATCAGAATAACTCAGCAATCAAGTAATTCACACAAGCATTCTCATTACTCAATGCAAGATTATTAAATTAATAGTAGTACACAAATATACGATCTTGTTTATCAACGTACTAACCATTCAAGAACGATATTACTACTCCTGTATATAATCAATCAAGCATGTTTCTACAACTGGATTCAAGCATTAATCTAACTCATTACGTTTATACGTTCCAAGGCATTCAGTCGACAATGTTAATGCAATTCAATTTTTACTAGCAAGTCTTATGCACTCAATGCATGATATTAGTTAAATGAACATTTCAATCAAGGCTTCTTTCTAAATAACTATACACGCTCAGTCTCTTAACAATATGTTTCTGATCTTTATGTCAATAGCATGATCAATTCTAATGCATTCAAATGACCCTCCAATTCTGCATTATAGCTATCAATATATGAATGATACTACTCAATGAATGCAATGCAACACCTTACTAGTACTAACATAACCACTTCATGTAATGATCATCCTCATCCTAACACATTGACTCGTCCCCCTTATCAACTTAACCCAGCTACAAGCTATTTCGCTTTTACCCCAAAGTACTTAAAAAATCTGTGTAAAACATATACTTATAATAGCCTTAATAAATTCAATACTTGTCCAAAAATCATAAATCCTTTTATTCTAGACTCCTCAAAGTCTCTACTGTCTATATATCAACATAATCAAACAAGCATTTCAACCAATCATGGCAATCATCAATAACACCCTATGCAATTGTAACCATAGTGAACAACCCAAGCTAGGAAATAACATCTAGGTATCAAATATGTATACTCTAAACCAAGCAATATTCAATTGCTAACAATCTTAAACACAAGCAGGTATCAAGCAATTATATTACTCAAACAACACATCAATATCATCAAAACCGCATTTCAATCTAATAACATCTACCATGCTCAATCATGAATGCAATGCAAATGCTTACTGTTATTAATGTAACAACCTCATGACATGCTCTTCCTCATTCTAAGATAGCTACTCGTCCCCCTTTAAAGCTTAAACCCAAACTACAAGCTACTTCACTTTATAAATCAAAGTACTACAAAATCTGTCTAAAATAGTAGCTTTTAAAAACCTTTATAAATTCAATACTTCATCCGAAAATCACAAATCCTTTCATTTCAGCTTCTTAAAACACTCTAGTATCCTATAAAAGTACGTTCATAAAACGTCTCACACCTTTAATAATTTTCAAGAGATTAATTTCAAAACCGGGTTTCTTTGAAAAACAGAACAGATCAATCTTCTTCCAAATATCATATAGACTCAACCACTCGTCCAAAAATTCTGATTCTTTTTGCAAAAGCTTCTCAAAAGAGTATAGTATTCTATAAAAATACTTGGAAAACCTTGATCTCAAGATAAGTAATTAATTCGGAATTTATCCAGCTCGAATTTCAACAAAATCTTGCACTATCTAAGCTCTAACATGCTAACTTAAGCGATAGAGTAAACTAGCTAGAGAAAAGTCTCCACTCACCTAGATTACAAGCTCACGGATGGTGTACGACTTCTAGACTCCTTCCTCGGCGATAGAGTAAACTAGCTAGAGAAAAGTCTCCACTCACCTAGATTACAAGCTCACGGATGGTGTACGACTTCTAGACTCCTTCCTCGACCTTCCTCCTAGCTCTCCTAAGCTTTGGAATCACTCAACTCTCACGGAGAAAGAAGAAAACTCACAACGAACCAAGAGTGGTTGCGGTAAGCTTCTTTTCGGAACTAACTCTCTTTTCTTTCTTTGTTTCAGGTTTCTAAAGAGTGGCTAACCTTCTAATTGTTATGGAAAGGGTCCTATTTATAGAGGAGGATGCGAAAAAGTGGCTAACCTTCTAATTG
Organism: Physaria fendleri; assembly: GCA_036630335.1. Lineage (NCBI taxonomy): Eukaryota > Viridiplantae > Streptophyta > Magnoliopsida > Brassicales > Brassicaceae > Physaria > Physaria fendleri. The sequence continues at coordinate 23,655,450 of CM071719.1, read as the reverse complement.
TTATGGAAAGGGTCCTATTTATAGAGGAGGATGCGAAAATGGGTGGAGAAGATCTAAGGGCTGGGGTTACATGCATTAATCCAAGCTGGGGTTACATGCATTAATCCAATGGTTATAAAACTATCCACCTAAAGGTTTTTCATGGGAAGTGGAACGAGGTGAAGGCTGGGTGAGTTCATGCGCAAAGACAGCTTCAAGAGCTATCACTGAACCACAATTATGAAGTCTAGAAGCAGCCTTTGTGACGCGCCAAAGGGAGGAGAAAGATGGGTGGAGTTGTGTATGGAATGCTCATGATTTTGTTCCATGCGAAAGTTCCCCATGCAAGGCATAATATGACATCATGCTCCACTAGCTACGGTACTCTTTGCTTTCTATGTCCCCTCTCATTAAAAAAAATCGAGTTCAAAGAGTCGAGTCAAGGTTTCTCGGTGTTAGGCTTCCCGCGGTCAAGTTTTGGTCGGGTCACTGATGGGCAGATCAGGATTTTGCCGATGATAGGATGAACTGGCGGTACGTAAAACTCGATTATTCACATACTGGTACACGTCCACGGTGGGTAGTTTCCTCGGTAATACGATATATCCCGTGTCAAGGCCAAATGCCGATGATAGGTGAACCGCAGTCCATGACTCTCGATCATAACTGACCCGTGGTATACTATGATCGGGGTTTTGTCGATCCTTCCCGGTCCAAATATTTTCTCGATCATAACTATCCCGCCAAATGCCGATGATAGGTGAACCGCAGTCCATGACTCTCGATCATAACTGACCCGTGGTATACTATGATCGGGGTTTTGTCGATCCTTCCCGGTCCAAATATTTTCTCGATCATAACTATCCCGCAGTAAGGCATTTCTCGATCATAAGCTTCCCGCGAATTGACCGAGAGGTCGGGTCAGTACACCATTAACTATTTTTTTAGAATTACAATTAATATTTTTGGTAGATTAATTTTTAATTACTAAAGGGTACATTTGGTATTTATTATTTTCAATAAAGGGAGTATTTTAAGAAGTGCCATGTGATATAAGAAAATTAGGGAAGTGTCATTCGAATTAATTAACTATGGAGAAGTGTCATTGTGAACAGTGATATGACAAAAATACTGTAGCACTTTTTGATTTTTTTTAACCAATTTTGACTTTTATTTATGGTTGTTACTGTAGCGATTTTGAATTTGGCGAGTTATTGTAGCAATATTGAATATGACGTGTTACTATAGCAATTTTGAATTTGGTTATGTTGTCTTTATTATAAAAATAGCAATGTCTCTTGTTTCTTGTTATTTTTTTACTAATTAAACAATACGTCTATGATTTTACACATATGTGGCCAAATACACATCTTTGAGTATTTGTTCTTAAGACGTCCACAAATAGGTACAAAACTTGTCCTCGAATATTAAGCTACAAGACGTCCACGACTCGGACGCAAGAACTTGTCTTCGAATTCTTGTTATGAAGACGCCCACGGATATTTACGAATACTTGTCCTTGATAACTTGTCCCCGAATATTTGTCTACGGGATGTCCACGGATAGATACAAATACTTGTTCCCAAGAACTTGTTTCCAAATATTTGACTACAATACATCCACGACGAAAGCACATGTACTCGTCTTCTAGTTCTTGTTCTCAAGACATCTGCGGATAGGCACGGAAACTTGTCCGCGAGAACTTGTCCCTAAATATGGTCTACGAGACGTACACGACTCAGACGCAAGAGGAACTTGTCCCTAAATATGGTCTACGAGACGTACACGACTCAGACGCAAGAGCTTTTCTTCGAATTCTTGTTCTGAAGACGTCCACGAATATTTACAAATACTTGTCCCCGATAACTTGTCTTTGAATATTTGTCTACGAGACGTCCACGGATAGGTACAAATACTTGTCCTAAAGAAATTTTCTCCAAATATTAGACTACGATACGTCCACGACGAGAGCACATGTACTTGTCTTCAAGTTCTGGTTCTCAAGACGTCTGCGGATAGGCACGAAAACTTGTCCCCGAGGACATGTCCCCAAATATATGGCCGCGAGACGTCCACGACTTCTGGACGTGTACTTGTCCTCGAATTCTTGTTTTCAAGACGTCCACGAATAGATTCGAAAACTTGTCCCCGCAAAGTCGTCCCCAAAAATTTGGCTACGAGTACTTGTTCCCAAAAACTTGTCCCCGAATATGTGGCTACGAGACATCCACCACTTAGGGATGCGTACTTGTCCACAAGTTCTTGTTTTCAAGACGTCCACAAATAGGCTCGAAAACTTGTCCCCGCCAAATTGTCCCCAAATATTTGGCTACGAATACTTGTTCCCAAAAACTTGTCCCCGAATACTTGCCTACCAGACGTACATGACTCGAGCACATGTGCTTGTTTTCGAGTTTTGTTCTCAAGACGTCCGCGATTAGGTACGGAAAATTGTCCCTCCCAGGAACTTGTCCCCATATATTTGGTACAATCTCCCAGATAAGCTACGGTACTGCGCTCATCTTGAACCAAGCAAAAACCAGAAATCTGACATAAAATATCAGTCTCAGAGATCCCAATGAAAATAAAGATCTAACAAAATATCAGTCTCAGAGATCCCAATGAAAATAAAGATCTAACTGTCAAGATCAGATCTTCACCGTTGAAAAGCAAGGCCTAGATGTCAAGAAACTATCCTCAAAATATGAGAGCGATCCGACCATAGATGAACTCGCGATCTAACTTTGAGTCCACATTGCTCCATATTCGCGACTACAACATAGCGCCTCAGTAAAACAAGCATAACTCTTAGAATATTAATCAAAATCCAAATCCGCAAATTGGTATATCTAGATACAAGGCTTACCTACGAATCCTCCAAATTTTAGCCTTTTTGGAGTCGATTGGATATGAAAGCATCAACTTCTACTATAACACGTCAGATCTGTCTCCATCTCCTCCACGAAAAATTATATTTCTCTCATCCAGCCATAACCAAAACTCAGCATTTTCTCTTCTCTAAAGGAGGGCACAAAATTTGTATGATTCAGCTAGGGTTTTAAGGATATTAGAATTTAAATGGGCTAGGATTTAATTAAACATATATTGTAACTTAAAATAAGTCCAATAATAAGTCTAACATAAAATAACACGTCAGATCTGTCTCCATCTCCTCCACGAAAAATTATATTTCTCTCATCCAGCCATAACCAAAACTCAGCATTTTCTCTTCTCTAAAGGAGGGCACAAAATTTGTATGATTCAGCTAGGGTTTTAAGGATATTAGAATTTAAATGGGCTAGGATTTAATTAAACATATATTGTAACTTAAAATAAGTCCAATAATAAGTCTAACATAAAGTCCACGTCTAATTAGCCCAAAACCTTTTCCAGTAACACATAACTGACGGATCAAACGGTCTTATGGAATACGTTTAGGCCTACTTGATCAAATGTCCTAAGTCAACCGACCTGGCCAGATGCGATCAACTACTCCATTAAATCAGATAAACCGTCTGGTACTTACTAAATCGGATCCACTAGCCATTTGTAAATTTTATCGGGCCTCGGCCCATTATAAAATAAATTATAGACGACAAAAGAAAATTACTTCAAATTTTACATCAATAAAATAGTCTTATAATATCCTCAAGGATTTTGAATCTAAAGACATAAACAAAGTAAATTGCATAATGCTTACGATTAAGGGACCATTTGAGTCATCACATAAATTTGTCGCGGATAAACTATGACTAACATAACAATTAAAATCAATTCTCTATCTCCTTCCCTTACCGCTTGAAGACAACCTACGCTTTTGCTCAGATCCCACCCTCTATGGTCCTCGGTTTCTCCGACGTGACTGAGAGAGGGTTTTGGGCTGTTGCGTCCTCTCACGGTGGTTTGATGGATCTCTTGATGGTGGTGTGACCAATCTATGAGCGGCTCCTTCACGGTTCTCTATGTGGCGGTACAGGCGGTTTCTTCCTCTCCGGCGGGCTTGTTTCTCTTTTCTAAGCTGCGCAAGTCCAGCAAGTAAGGTAAGGTGAGTTTTCCTTGGACAAAGCCGACTATGCCTCCTATCCTCTGTGTCTTTGTTACGATTCAGTCTGCCTGTTTTAATGAAGCTTCTATTGGCCTCTGCTCCGACAGTTTTGAGGGTAAATATGTCTAAATATGTCTTGATTTCTCATGTCGATCGGCTCGGTTTGGCTTCATGGGCTTTGCTGCCTTTTCCTCCCCGTCGTATCTCGACGTGGCTCGGCTCTCAGGTCATGTGCCTCGTGTGTTCTCTGTCTTGTGGTCAAGGAATCCGGTTCTTAACCATTCCCACCAGCAGGTTCCTAACTGGTCCTTGTTTCTTCCAATCCTAATTAGAAGTCTCAAGTTTTGGTTGTAAGCTGGTCAGAGTTTCGCTATGATTTTGGTGGTTTTGTGCCTCTTAGCTACTAAAGTGTTGAGTTAGTTCTGCTAGTTTTAAGGCGTGAGGACTGGTTTTCTGGTAGTTGCTCTTTCTCAGCTTGCTTGCCCTACTGCCATTCCGCTTTACCCCAATATTCTGCTTATTAGTTGTGGTCTTTTTTACCTTTGTCCACCGGCCTAGTTCGCAGCTTTGTTGCGTTATTCTTTTGGGATTTTTTTTGTCTTGGTCTTGGTTGGTTTTCTCTTGAGCTTGTCTTGTGGAAGTCTTAGTAAGGTCTTTGAGGTGTGTCCCTCTGTCTTGAGGTTTAATGCTTAGATCCCCTTTGGGTCCCTTTGAGGCTCTGTTTGCTCCGATTTCCGTCGTGTCCCTCTATCGGAGGTGTGATGCTTTGGTTCGCGTTTTCTTGGAAAGTTTTTCTTCAACCGTTTCACCATGCGGAAGTGCTTAGGAAGTACTAGTTGGGCTTTGAGTATTGTTCGGCTCTCTCCAATTGTTCACTCCATTGGTGTTATATCTACGAGTGTGCTTCGACATCCTTCCCAATGCTATTCAAAGTGGTTTATTTGGTTTTGGAGGTGCTACGGTTATTTGCACAAAAGTTTTTCTTCAACCGTTTCACCATGCGGAAGTGCTTAGGAAGTACTAGTTGGGCTTTGAGTATTGTTCGGCTCTCTCCAATTGTTCACTCCATTGGTGTTATATCTACGAGTGTGCTTCGACATCCTTCCCAATGCTATTCAAAGTGGTTTATTTGGTTTTGGAGGTGCTACGGTTATTTGCACACGAATTACTCCGGTCATGTTGACCCGACTTCTATGATCGAACTTCCTCTAAGTCTCGCTCCTTTTAATTCTTGCCTCGCGATTTTTGTTTAAATCCTAAATTTATTCGCGTTTAGGAGAGCCTTGTCTATTGTTTTTTTTACTTTGACATAACATGTCTTATCGATCTAGAACATTCAATTATTTATGTTTCCATTTTTTAAAAATATTTTTTTAGCATAAAACCATTGTAAATAATTTTAAAAAGACACAACTTAAAGAATATAGACCTTTATAAGATCCATTACTTGGAAAGAAAAAAAAAAAAAAGATCCAATAAACTTCCATACAGCCCTATAAATTCTAATAGTTTTGACTTGGGTCTGTCATGGTTCATCGGTACACAGTAACTTGGGGCAGTTGCAAGTGGATGATGATTTTTGTGGACTTGTGCCAGAGCCAGAGGCATTTGAATCTCAAGCGGGTAATGGATAATTTAAGTGAGGCCGTAAGAATCTGGTGAGCAGCTGAAACTTATGTACACAGATTTTTTTTTTCCCAATGCGGACGTCTAGATCTTGGTGTTTCTTCATTTAATTCCTGAAAAAGACAGAATTTTGATATAGAGATCAAACACTTTTTTTTGATTTTTTTTTTTTTATAAGCCAAATGCTTCTTCTATAATTCAAATAAATGATGGACCTCTGAATCATTCGATATCTCTTTACGAGCCTCTAAATCTAAATTAAGACAAAATGCTTTTCAAGTTAAGTTCACCATTAACCTGTTAATCTAAGATAACAAAGGTTTTTTTTTTAAGTTCACCATTAACCTGTTAATCTAAGATAACAAAGGTTTTTTTTTTTCTTTTTCTTTTAAGCTAAAACTCTTTGTGGGTCTATGAATTTTAAGCCACTGAACCATAATTTTCATAGAAATTTGAATCAAGCCTTTAAACTCATTTCCTTTTTGTTTTGAAAACTTTTTCTCCAAAATACTTTTAACAACAAGAAAAATCATCTTTTATTTTGAATAATCACATTTGTTCAACTTATGAATATTTGATCAAGACAATCTTTACTCATATAAACTATAAAATCCTAACAATTTATAGTGCTTCCTAACCTATTGTTATTGTATAGTCTCTGCTGCTTCTTTGAAGAAAACTCTGTGTCTCCCAATGTTTCTACACATGATCGACTCATCGATGCTATTACGAAACCATTTCTGCGACCAAAATTCTCTTCTTCGAGGCAAATTCGCAATCACTACCATCCCTCCAACTTAAGAGAACATATATATATAAAAAATAATCATACAATATTTTTCAATTCCTCAATCTCCCAATCATCTCTATCAGCCATGATTCTCTCCCTCTCTGAGTTTTCACATATTTTATTTTCTATATACATTGTATATGAATCTCTATATAAACTTTTTTTTTGGCAGGTGAATCTCTATATAAGCTATATAAACATTTTTCAAATATATCACTAGATTTTAACACAGATCAACTTAATCTCTTGTACTAGAAGATAATAAGTTAGTTTTGAAATATAAAATTTACAATACTTTATAAAACCTACAGTAGAACTGAATTTAATTTGTGTCATAAATATGCAATTCAATTCAAATTATATGTTGATGTGGCTCGTGCAAATGCAAAGTTAAAACTATTTAAAATATTACGTACATATCTTTTTAATTTAAATAAAAGTTTTTTGTTTAGTTTTTGGTTTTTTTTTTTTTTTTTTTTTTTTTTTTTTTTGGGTTGGGACTAAATTGTGTGTTTGGATTGTTTGAGTTCACTCGTACTCTTTTTCTTCATTGAGGTTTTTATTATTATGGGGTTAGAGGTTTTAATGAGACGGGTGGCATCAGATTGCATTCTGATGTATTTTGATCCCGACTTGTGGAAACGGTTTTTTATATAAATAAAATTTAACATTCATACGAAAAAAGAAGAAATTTTTAATAAAATTTTAAAAGTGGGTAATTACGTCAGTATGATTATGGATTTACATGACTTCCATGACTCTTGTCATTTGGAATTGCTTGACATGCAAACTTTGATATGCTTCAACAACCAATGCAGTTTCACTTATTAATTAAATATTGACTAATTAATTAAGCTGTAAATAGTTGATTAATCTAAACCTTATTTGATGAAATAGTATACCACTCACACCATATGCATCTAATCTAAACCTTATTTGATGAAATAGTATACCACTCACACCATATGCATCTATAACCAAAAAAAAAAAAAAATTCATTTAAGTGTATCAATTGGATTTTGGAGTGATTTAATATTGAAAAGAAATATATATTAATAATAAATCCCCAACCAAAACCCAAACTAGTTTTATAATTTGTTGTTATGCAAGAATAAAAATAAATGTACGAGTTGTTCTCTTACGTTAGACGTCTTGGACAATGCTAATCTTTTAAACGTGCTAAATTATTTTGTAAGGAAATTTCTTATATTTTCTAAATATTTAAGAAATTTAATTTTATGAAGTAAATATATTATGTACTTATAAAATTAGAGATAATTTATAATTTTGTAAAAGGTTGATTATAACAACATAATGGATTAATGGTTTTGGATGTAGGTATACTACTACAAATAACGCTTCCTATTAACCGATTTGTATATATATATATATATGTATATTCTAATTTTACTATAAATTCTTCTAATCTTAAACATATGGAGATTATTTCAAACAAAACAATATTTGGTGCCAATGTGAATTTTTCTTGATATTTTTGTGGTGCCAATGTGAATTTTTCTTGATATTTTTGTTCCAACTAAATTTCAGTTATTATTAATTGAGGAATTAAAACGAATATGGGAACAGATTACGAGGTGAAGCTCACATTCAACTCAACTTAAATTAGAATAAATAAATGAAAAGGGTGAAAAATCGAGAGGTCAGATGTAATTAATCATTATGCCATATTAGTTAATCCATCAATTTTTGGTACCAAAAGCATGATTAAACATATTAATCATTATGCCATATTAGTTAATCCATCAATTTTTGGTACCAAAAGCATGATTAAACATAGAATTTAGAGAAATAAAACATCATTATTAGTGGTGAAACACAAAGATCCCATCAAAAAAACAAATGATAAGCACAGTGACTGGCCCTGTAGGGTTAACAACTTTAATATATAATTATTTAATTAACGAACGATTTAAATGCCACTGCTACAAGCACCTATTTGTAAATCACATTACATATGTAGATAATTAACGAACGATTTAAATGCCACTGCTACAAGCACCTATTTGTAAATCACATTACATATGTAGACTTAATTCAAATAATTAGGTCTATGGTTAAAATGTTCAGACACATATAGTGATCGGGATGATAATATGGTTTTTCCTGCCTGACCTAGTCCTAAATTTCTAACCATGTTAAGCCATATTTATACGAACCATGTTATGTAAATATAAGCTAAGTCTTCTAAAACCCTAACCTTGTTTTCATAATTTTCTTATAATTTTTTTTTAATAGTAACTGTATTGTTTTCGAGAAAATTACTGTTTGTTATTTTCGACCGAAAATTACGATTTTGTAATTTTTACGCGAAACTTGAGATTTCGTATTTTGGCAGGAAAAATATGATTTCATACTTAATATAGAAAAATGCAGTTTTGTATTTTTCGCAAGAAAACCACGGTGTCTGTATTTTTTTAGATGAAATTATGTAGTGATATATAAATCTTCAACCCAACCCTGTATTTTTAAATCCAACCCTAAATGAGTTTTAAATTTTTTTTAACTATTTCCTATTTAAGAGATACAACTATTTTAGATGTTGGAACAAGTCAGACCCTGTTGGAACAGACTGCAGAATAAAGTAACGTTGCTGAATCAAAGTTCACAAGTGCAGGTGGTGATCAGATTATGACAAGTAGAGATGCAATTCTAATCGTGTACTCGTGGAATCATGTTTGGAGAGGAGATGATTTTTTATTTCGCATGCTCGGTATATATCTGGTTAGGCAAGTATTTGATTGATGTGAAATTGAGAAGTAAATAATTCAGTTAGCAGTACCTATATATATATATCTTTATATTATCAAAAAATATAGGGTGTTTCAAATTGGTATCAGAGATAAACCCAGATGCATGTTGAGCTAGCTGAGCTCACACCATCGTGGGTGAAGATCTGGCTGCGTGTTTCAAATTGGTATCAGAGATAAACCCAGATGCATGTTGAGCTAGCTGAGCTCACACCATCGTGGGTGAAGATCTGGCTGCGCAATGAGGAAGTTGCGGTTTCTTAGTGGGGGTGATTGTAACACTCCGGGCTGGAAATATGGTGGTGCATGACGAGGGCTTAAAAGAATTGATTTGGCTACCTATGTCACCAAAAGTGCACTTATCTTTTCGGTCAAACACTTTGTCAGAGTTCCAGGATTAAACGTGCTTGGGCTGGAGTAGTCAAGAATGGGTGACCTTCCGGGAAGTGATTCCCAGAACTGGGTGAGTGAAGACAAAGCATAGGGAAAAATCATGTGGTGATTTGTAGGATCGGTAACAAGTCTTTAAAGGCTCTGGAAGTGATGCACCGACCGTCAGACCAGGCTAGGGCCCATGGACCTAGTGACAGGTATGGGCCCAATAAGGATTGCAGGCGGTCGGGGCGTTACAGAGACTAACACACTAATGAATACTAATTCAATTGATGAACCTACTCAAGACGGAGAAGCTGAAATCAACCAAGCAAAATGGTTAAATTCAAAGGATATACTAACAGAACAACTTGCAAGAATCAAGTTCAAGGAGATGATAAGCTTGATTG
>CM071719.1:23599618-23615066 GCA_036630335.1 Physaria fendleri | reverse complement strand
TTCCTCGAGACAACATCTCCGCTCTTTGGATCTTCAAGTTGGGTGAACAAAGCTTAAAGGCTCCACGGGTAGTCTCTCCAACAATGATTCAATGAACTATTGGCGAGGAGTATAATCGATTTGTTGAATGATTCAACAATATCGCGTTCTTAGTGTTTATCTTGCTTAAATATTTAATTGTATCATTGTGGCTTTCTACCATTAGCATTTCTCGGAACTTAGAATTTTAGAGCCTATTTTTAGGTTTTTTTTAGTTTGGTAGTCTACTAGGTGTGGCCCTTTGCTATGTGGTTTATCCCTTTCGGGAAACCTTGTATCCCTCAGTGGATCAATTGAACCCTCCGTGGTTCTGTATCGCCTTTAATGGCTTCTACTTGGAAAATTCTAATGGAAGATTCTGTGATGTTAAAAAAAAAAACATATCTTTTTACACTATTTTCATTCATTTTTCATTTATTCATCAAGATATAGAAATTGTCGATTAAACCATAAATTTTGCCGTTTGTCCATTTTAATACCTGAATCAAGATGATTTTCTTATTAAGCATTACCTCCTTGATTGATCCCAAATTAAAATCTGAACTTTTGAAAATTAACAATTTGAGAAATCATTTTAACTAGCAACGTGGCGATGAAGTGGATAACTACACCAAACAGAATCGTTCACATGGCAATGACATAGCGATGAGTTGAAAAGTCATATATATAATAAGACCATCTCTAATGGGGGTTTGTTAGTGAGTATGTTAACAATTTATAATAATAAAAAAATGAAAGAAAGGAGAGAGAGTTGAGAATTTGTTAGTGAGTATGTTAACAATTTATAATAATAAAAAAATGAAAGAAAGGAGAGAGAGTTGAGAAGAGTATGTTATTTAGGAGATTTAAGGATTGGAGTTTAGAAATTTTATTGATAGGTGTCAAATTGTGAATGGACAAATCTTTTAAATTAATATTTTCATTTAATCAATAGTTAAATTTTATTAATTTTTTTTTTAAGAAACTTAGGGGAGGTTCACTGGAAAAACGGCCTAATCAGGCCTGGACAATAGGCAATGGGGAAACCTACATCCCATATAGCACACATGTACGGGTTGAATTTTTAGACGGAATGATTATTTGGATCTTTTGTAGTACACATGTGCTATATGGGCTGTAGGTTTTCCAATTGCCTATTTTCCAGGCCTGATTAAGCCATTTTTCCAAGGTTCACTAATGGAGTTGCTCTAAGGAGTGTATTTTTATCTGCCTATTGTTACGTAGAGATAAAAAAGGAACTTACTGTGAATGATCTCCATTGTCATTTTTCTAAATAGATTTGCTGGACCACATGACTGAAAGGAGTGATTAGACATATATTGGAAGAATTATATTATTGATCTCATAATAATCAAAGTGATAATACCAGGTCCGGACCAACCTTAAGGCCAATGAAGCATTGGCTTTAGGCCCCAGAACATATTATAATGTTTATAGGCCACATTTTCCATAAAAGTGAGTTTGGTCTAGTGGTATTGAAGGGTTGTTAATAGCTTCATGGGCCCCTAGTTCGACCCTTCCTGTGTTAATTTTTTTTATTTTTTTTATTTTTTTAGTCCATGTCTTCTACTGTGGTCCTTGATTTCCATCCACCTGCTGCTTAATTCCATTGCAGATATTCCCCAAACACTTATGTATCAAGCATGGTCCTAGAATATATTAGAACATCTCTTTCACATGTATCATGAATGGTCCCAAAAATTAGTTAGTTACGCCCACGAGATGTTTCAATAGGTCTAAAATTTATTGTATTTAGTACTGAACAGTGACTAATATTCATCTTTGTGTTCTTTCTTATTTCCTTGTACATTAATTTATGGTTCATACTTCAAACTACATTTCCCCTTAGATTATAATGGTAGTGTAACATTAGAGGCTCATCAAGAGTTTGAACAAACAAGAAAAAAGATCTATCATAAATTTGTATTATAGAGAATCATTTAACTTTACAAAAAAACATAGCAAAGAAAAAAAAAAACGCATGAGTAGTTTACCAAAACTTTAATTCTTACAGTTGATACCTTAATGAATCTAGCTACTGATTTATTGACTCTTGTTAGTACATGACCAAAAGGTGGAGAAGAAGAAGAAGAAGGAGTAATATTGTCCCCATTGTGAATGTGGTCCAAAACAACATTGAATTTTTCATGTTTTTTTTTTTGAGATTTTTAAACACCAATGGAATATTATCTTGTTACACTAACTGATAACAAATTATTAAACCTAACCAATACAATTAACCCACTTGAAAGTCGGATAGAGACAGGAAAGTTAGGAACATCTTTGTCTTTATACAATCGAATCCTATGAGTGTGAAGTACTTATATCATTAACATTTCATGGGAAATACACTACGTGAAGACAAAAGTGTAGCCCATATGAAGGCTTATTACACATATGAAGTGTAGCCCATTTACTAAAAGGCTACAAAGCACATGATTATGATTCGGTTTATAAACTATATATAAAGGCCCAACTTTTGCTTTATTTTATTAAAGGATTTTATTTATTTTTTTTGTAGATTTTATATTTATTTGATTTTTATCATTCAATTTCATCTGGTAAGGAAAATATCTAAACAATTTATCAATCTCTATAACTTGACAAAACGAAATTTGAAAACGATCTTTTAATCTGTGAACAATGTAAATCTCTTTATTAATTTTTTTTAACAATTTCTTTGGTCTATATTCTTAATTTTGATTATGCCCGTTAACAACTTAACATAAGAATGTTCACTTTCAAATAATGGTGTCCTCTCATATTATAATTTTGTAGGAATTGATGTAGGTTTTTTTGGTTGGTTTTAGATACAAGCAAAGGTTGATTGTGAAATGTATCATGCTTATTGTTGAAATGATTAAGACTAATAACATCATGACTTTAAACAAACCCTCATAAACATCATTAAATTCTCACGTGGACTTACTTAGAGACATGACTTTAGAGAATCTAATTTCTCGATTTGGAATATGAATATTAAAGAGTAGAGAATCTAATTTCTCGATTTGGAATATGAATATTAAAGAGAACTATCTAATTTATTAATTAGTACTTCACAGACGTCAAGTTTGTTATTCAAAATATAATTATATTACGTAGTTTATGTTAGGTTTTAGGGATCATATAACGTTTATCCTTATACTAGTAAGAATATATTACATAGTCATTTAACTTCTCTAAAAAAAAAATTGTTGACATAGCTTTGCATTTTAATTATTTTGAGACTAATTTATGGCTAAATATTTTATAATTTGAAAAACAAATAGTAGTGTTTTAGATAGTTATTTTTAAGGAATAAAACATAACATTCTAATAGTTTTATATTTTTACTATTGAATCAGAAAAGTTGTTAGAACATTATTTTTAAAAAATCAAAATTAATGTAAAATATTATTAATTAAACATGTGATATCATAGACAAGACATAAAAACTAAGGAAATAGTTGCCACCCCATAAATGACATTTACTATACAACAAATTGCCTCTTCATTATTTATTTCAAAATTATTTAATCTTAACTTAGCTATAGAACAAATCATCAATAGTTACTTAAATATGTTCTTAATACCTAAACATACATTTTGTTTGGCAATATGACTAAATCAATATTAAATTCATTCTAAACTCCTCAATAAGTAAACAGAAGTAATGATTTGATTATGAAAAAATGTCTCAAATCCTAATTTCAACATATTTGACTTTATCTTTGTATTTTTCAATATATTCCATTAATTACTGATTGATTTTATAAAATGGGTCATATTATTGAAACAAGTAAGCCACAATGTGGACAAAAAAATATACTTATGTATTTATGTTCCCACTCTATAAATTTTTTCAATTAATGTGTCATAACTATAGCATTAAGTTAAAGTCTAAAAATCACACTTATAGATGTCGGAGATGTGAATAACAAAGAGATTTAGGATTTGCAATATTAGTGAAAACTGCTACTCTTTGCATGCACGGTTCCATTACAAATCCAATATTTTGACTATTTATGTTTGGTATCAAATCTATATTTATGCTTTCAATTGAGTCATTATTTATAGTTGAAAAAAAATTATTGTTGAAGTATTTATTTTAATATGAAACGAATAAAGACCAATCACAATTGTACTATTATCTTACTATAGTTTGACATAAGTGCTATAAAACTATTTTAAATTATTCTCTTGGTGTAAAAAGAACCGAACACAAAACTATTTATGCATGAATGTGAGTTATTAACAAACTGTCTTTTGCTTTGATTCCAATTCAAATCAAGTGGGACTATGGATTTGAATTATTAACTAAAATCCAATATTTTGACTATTTATGTTTGGTATCAAATCTATATTTATGCTTTCAATTGAGTCATTATTTATAGTTGAAAAAAAATTATTGTTGAAGTATTTATTTTAATATGAAACGAATAAAGACCAATCACAATTGTACTATTATCTTACTATAGTTTGACATAAGTGCTATAAAACTATTTTAAATTATTCTCTTGGTGTAAAAAGAACCGAACACAAAACTATTTATGCATGAATGTGAGTTATTAACAAACTGTCTTTTGCTTTGATTCCAATTCAAATCAAGTGGGACTATGGATTTGAATTATTAACTAGGTTTTGTCATTTACTTTGAACATTTAAAAAACTATTAAAAAACTTTTTTTAAAAAAAAATCCTTTAAAACTTTAAACGGATAATGCGTATTACCAAAAATATTTTTAACTCCTAGATCAATAAAATAGGCATTTTCAAAAAAAGAAAAAAAAATATATAAATAATTAAATGAATAGCAAATGATTAAAAAAAGATTATCAAACTAATGACACATTATTTCCTTTTTTTTACTTTGGTTGATTGTTGTCTTTATTTTTGAACTATTTATAAAAACAGAACTCACAAGTTTGTAATTATTTTTGAACTATTTATAAAAACAGAACTCACAAGTTTGTAATTATTAACTCCTAGATCAATAAAATTGCAAATATCATCAAAAAATATATATATATATATATAAATAATTAAATGAATAACAAAGGTTTAAAAAGGATTATTGAACTAATGACACATTATTTTGTGTACTCTTCAAAATCAATTAACACAACGATATTATTATTTACCAAAAAGAAACTAATGATATTATTTTTTGAAGTAGAAAAAAAATGTAATAATAATAAATAAAAAATCTAACTGATATCTCTTCAATTAATGTACCTAAATCATTCCAAATTGTCACAAAATCAATAGAGATTTGTTTTGTATAACTTATGAATTAACCATTTCTACGATCTATAGTCATGAATTACCTAAACATAACTAGATATTATATTTATAGGCTATAGCATAACTTATAGTGATGTAATAATTAGAAATTGGTGCATTTCGTCACACACAAAAAAAGGTTACAAGCATGTTACTAGTAAAAGGCACATTTGGGAGAACATGAAGTAAGATAAAGTTTATAAGACCACAAATTTAAACGGTGTATAGAAAATAGGTTAGGCATGTCTATGCATGTGTTACTTGTAGATGAAGGTCGTCGAGATCAACGGTGGAGATGGAACTAATTCAGCAAAAGCAGAGGAGAGGAAAGATATAAGTGATCGAAAGAAAAGAGGATATGTTTCCTTTGTATTGGGGGAATATTACAATTATTGTCTCTTTAATGTACTTCTCTTTCACTACTTGTCACTGTTTTTTTTCCCTTTTAAGTTAGTTTTTCCCACGATTTTCACAATTTTTGTATGTTTATATTAATATTTTACATCAAAATTATAATTACATATTTATTCACGTGAACATTTTTGGTGGGGGTGGGGGTGGGTAAAAATAAATTAAAAATATCACTTTTACTAAATTGTCTAATCGAACTCATAACTATTGGTTAGAAACATAAATCTAGTTAAAAAAATTTACCACGAAATATCACTTTCGTTTTTATTACAATACCACTGGATTTACCCTAGTTCACGTACACGGTTTAGTTATCACATTTCTAGTTACCACGGTAATGGGAGAATTTTTAAAATAATTTTGTATCACAAGAAAAGAACAAAACACAGTAATCGAAAAACGTTTGGTGCTATTTTTGGTGAAGTCTTTAAAAAGATGATATTTCTAGTAATTAATTTTAGAATTTTTTGTTGTAATTTTTGGGTTTGATTGTTGATTTTCCATAAAAATGAATTCGTAAAAAGTTTATATTCCAATACATACCTAATTCTAACTAGTTTCACTTCTAGACTGTTGGACCAATCCTATCACTTTCTACTAATATCTATATGGTTTCAGTTTCATAAAATATCTTCTTCACTCTTCTATTTCATAAACAAGTATCAAATATTGCATATGTTTTAACTATGTAATTTGATTTTTGTCCATTTATAGCCTAATGAGTGGGATTCGAACCCCTGTGATGTCATGGATTATAGCCCTTGGTTGGCATGTGAGAAGCCATCTTTCCTAAGGAATCTTGACCTATGTAATTTGATTTAAACCTTTCATACTCAAATTTTGGACATATATTCAAGTTTAAAAAATCCACATTCAAATCGGAATTGTAGATAGAATTTTACATCGAAAACAAAAACAAAATAGCTATATATAAAAGCTACGAACCACTCCACTGATTCAACAAGTTTTATTCGCAGTCTCAAAGTGGAATTCGGTTTGAAATGGACCCAAAAAATCTATCAACTTTTGACATATTAGAATTCCGCATCGAAAACATAAAAAAGTAATGCTAATATATAAAAATATAGATCACTCTACTCTTTACTTACTTATTGGTAAATGGTTTTGAGTTAGAAAATTTGCAATATGTGACATACCATATATACATGTACACTGAGTATTGTGTTTTGAGTTAGAAAATTTGCAATATGTGACATGCCATATATACATGTACACCGAGTATTGTGTCTTTAATTACAATGATGGATTAGCGTACGATCTGAGTAAACTTGGAAAAAAAACTATCTTACCTATGAAAAGATGCAATAGTAGTAAAGCTCTATCGTGGTAATTCCTAAATTGTATTTATTATTGTATATTTTTAAAAAACAAGGTCCACACATAGAAAATGGATAACAAATTTAGAAATTTATGATATTTTGGAAATCCCCACCAGCATTTGCCCAACTATGTCTATGTCTATGTAAAAGATGCAATAGTAGTAAAGCTCTATCGTGGTAATTCCTAAATTGTATTTATTATTGTATATTTTTAAAAAACAAGGTCCACACATAGAAAATGGATAACAAATTTAGAAATTTATGATATTTTGGAAATCCCCACCAGCATTTGCCCAACTATGTCCATGTTACATAGCAAAAAAAAAAAAAAATTTATAAAATGGCATCATCTCTTCACATTTTCTAATCTCTCATCTCAATCAAAACAAAACACTATAACAATGGTGGTTGAAGAAGATTCTCGTCTCATAAATCTCCAACACAAGTACAATCTGACAATGCCCGAGGTATTTAATTTTTCTTATTACAAGTTTCTATACTTCTGCCTGAGCCAGAGTCTTTCAAATATTTACTCTCTTATTAATTGCAAAAGGTTGTAGAGGAGATGAAGAGAATTTGGGACATAAGTTTCCCAGTGGCTGCCATGAGCATACTAAATTACCTAAAGAACATGATCTCAGTCGCATGTATAGGCCGACTCGGTAGCCTCGAGCTAGCCGGAGGAGCCTTAGCTGTTGGTTTCACCAACATCACAGGTTACTCAGTCCTCTCCGGTTTAGCCACTGGTATGGAACCACTATGTGGTCAAGCCATTGGTTCTAAAAACTCTTCACTAGCTTCCTTAACACTCAAAAGAACCATCTTCCTCTTACTCTTGGCTTCACTTCCCATCGCACTCCTTTGGCTTAATCTTCAACCTTTAATGCTAATCCTTCACCAACAACAAGACATAACACGTGTTGCTTCTCTTTATTGTTCCTTTTCTTTGCCTGATCTTGTTGCTAATAGTTTCCTTCATCCTTTACGTATTTACTTGCGTTGTAAAGGTACTACTTGGCCTTTGATGTGGTGCACTTTGATCTCTGTCTTTCTTCATCTCCCCATTACAGCTTTCTTTACGTTTTATATATCTCTTGGTGTTGCCGGAGTTGCAATCTCATCTTTTCTTACCAACTTCATCTCCTTGTTGCTTCTCATTTGCTACATCTACTTGGAAGACAACAAAGAGAAAACTACTTCGCCTCTTTGTCTTGATACGCCGTTGATGCTCTCTGTAGAGCCGACCCATAAGGTAATCCACCCAAGCCATCGTTTAAGGTTTCCAATTTTTTCTTTGGTTTTTTATCTCATATTTTATCCTGTCACGTATTATATATTAAATTTGGACTCCTAACATTAGTAACATAGTGGTAAGGATATTTTTTTCAAAGCCGGTCTACCTAAACTCAATTCCCACTAAGCGCTTAAACTTTTTGTCTTTTTAGGTTCCCATTTTTGCTTCGGATTCCTTCGACCGCATGCTAAAGTTGGTCCGATCCTGGCTATATGACTCCAGTAACGACGAGATTTGGTCACCGTTAGTCAAATTCGCAATCCCGAGCTGTATAGCTGTTTGCTTAGAATGGTGGTGGTACGAATTCATGACGGTTCTAGCTGGTTATCTCCCAGAGCCAAGAGTGTCGTTAGCCACTGGCAGCCATCGTGATCCAAACGACTTCATTGATGTATACACTCCCTACAGCTCTCGCAGCCATCGTGATCCAAACGACTTCATTGATGTATACACTCCCTACAGCTCTCTCGGCCGCGGTTTCAACTAGGGTAAGCAACGAGTTAGGAGCAGGACAGCCAGAAAAGGCTCGTACCGCAGCGGTTGTTGCGGTGGGAGCCGCCGTGGTTGTGTCAGTACTCGGCTTAGTGGGGACCACAGTGGGAAGAGAAGCATGGGGAAGAGTTTTCACGGAGGACATGGCTGTTCTCAAGCTGACAGCGACAGTTCTTCCAGTTATAGGAGCTTGTGAGCTAGCCAACTGTCCACAAACCATTAGTTGTGGAATCCTACGTGGCAGTGCAAGGCCACGTGTAGGAGCTAAGATTAACTTCTACGCCTTTTACGTAATTGGAGCACCAATGGCTATTGTTTTAGCTTTTGTATGGGACCAAGGGTTCATGGGCCTATGTTATGGCTTACTTGGGGCACAGTTAGCTTGTGCAATCTCGATTTTGACCGTTGTCTATAACACAGATTGGAACAAAGAGTCATTGAAGGCTCATGACTTAGTGGGCAAATACGTCATTTCATCCAATGTTGATCAAATCATTGTAAAATGTGAAGAAGGTCTACCACACTAACAGTTTTTATTTTTTCTTTTACTTTTTTTTTTTTCTTTCTGTTCTTCATACTATATCTCTATATACACATTCATGTATTGTAGGATTGGCTCTGAAATATATAATACCATAATTTTAAACGAAAAAATAGGTTATTTTAATAATTTTTTTTGAATAATAGACCGTTTATCTATATAAAAGTTGTTTGATAATAAAAAAAAAATAATAGACCGTTTATCTATATAAAAGTTGTTTGATAATAAAAAAAAAAGAAAGAAAGAAGACCACAAATGAGTGTTGGCTCTGCTTGTGCTCAATATCGATTTTTCTTTTTTTTTGATTAATCGGTATTTTGGACGGTTTTGTCGATCAGACTAATCCAGAACGATGTCCAGAGCAGGTGATAAGATCTCTTCCCCTTGCGCATTTCGAACTCGTTACCTCTAACATGTGGCATTGACCACAGGCGGTAGTACCACCAGCCCAATGAAGCTTGGGTTGGTGAAGATCGGTCTTATCATTGGAGAAGAAGAGAGTGTAAAACTTTATGGAAACAAATATTTAGAATATTAAAAAGTGAGTGGAATATAATCTTGGATTGGATGATGAAGACTTCAATGGATGTGATAGCAAATGAATATGACGTTTAATGTGAAGGGGTTGCATCATAAGTGAATAGAGATACCGAAATGACGTTTAATGTGAAGGGGTTGCATCATAAGTGAATAGAGATACCGAACCACATGGAGAAACAAGAGCTAATTGGTGGGAACAACATGTGAAAGCATGTGCATGGGTACCCATAACAAAAATAGGCATCATATTTAGTGTCCTAGTGGCTTATCGCTTCTTTTCTTCACCTTAATTATCCTTTTCACAACAACTAAAGCCTTTAAGCTCGACCTTTTAATGGAAATATCAAATGTGTTATTGTCATATTGATCATTTTTTTTTGATAACTGGTAAATACTATTAACAAATAATAGGAATGTTTACAAACGATTGTTTTAGAAGGATTTTCAAAAGCCCAAAAAAAGATAAAAAGCTAATGAGAATAGTTGGAATCAGAAACTTGAATTCTCTAAGTCATGGGACTAAGGGACTCTATCCCATCGAAACCATTTTTGGAGCATCCCTGTAAATGAGCACTTATGCCTCCTTGATAGAATGGTGTCACGGATGGACCGGTCAATGAGTAAGAAAATGCCAGTAGCAAGCACTTATGCCTCCTTGATAGAATGGTGTCACGGATGGACCGGTCAATGAGTAAGAAAATGCCAGTAGCAGTAGATAACTCTCCAGTGTGCAGCCTTGTGTTCCTTGCTCTCCAAAGCATGTTAATGACAGTCTGTGCGGACAAACGCTTCAGCAGCTTGGGCGTATTTGGTGTAGTTGCACTAAGCCAAGTGACCATGGATCCCCAATCAACAAATGAACAAGAGAAGCCACATAACCTGTACATAACTTGTCTCCACACCTGCTCACTCAACTCGCAGGTAAGTAGGATATGATCTCTCGATTCCACAAAGCAATTACAAACAGGGCAAATAGCATCATTGCCTATTCCCCAACTATATAATCTTTCTTTAACAGGCAATCTATTTAGCATTGCAATCCAGGTAATGAAAGCAAACGCAATCCAGGTAATGAAAGCAAACCTAGGGATGATACCTTTGAACCATACCAATTTGTGCCAAATAAAAGTTGGAGCTGTAGGTTGTAGGGCATGCCAGGTGTAGCTTGCAGAGAATTTACGTTGTTGGTCCGGTTCTGATGACCAAAATTTGACGTCGCTACTATCAGATAGAGTATCAGGTCCGAGAGATTGCAGGAGCTCACAAATCTGGGCAACAGCTCTATCTCTAGCTCTATGGCGTCTCCTATTCCAAAAAGATGAAGTCAAAGCATCTGCAACAGAACAGTTGATATGTAACCCCATTTTTGCCTGAGTAGTTGTGTCTCCTAGGTCCACCAAAATATTATTATTAAGCCAACAGTCATGCCAAAAGCTTGTCTCAGTGCCGTTGCCTATTTTGCTCTTTAGGAATCTTTTTGCCAAAGGTCTTAGATGCAACATTGTCCTCCAAATCCAAGAGTCAGTGTCTCTGCTCGTAACCGTCCAAATCCACTGATCCTTAAGTTTATTTTTACGCATCCACGAAGCCCACAGGGAATCTGACCTAGATTGTAATCTCCAAAGCAACTTAAGTAGCAAAACCTTGTTCATAGTTGTAAGTTGCGCAGTCCCAAACCACCCTTATCTTTGTCATTATACACAGTAGACCATGCTACTTTGTGTGAACAATTCTCTTCAATCTGTCCAGACCAAAGGAAGCGACGACACATTTGTTCAATCCGTTTAATACAGGCTTTAGGAAGGAGGAACGCAGAGCACCAAAACTTTAAGGTGCTATAGGTGACAGCCTTTATTAATTGGAGTCTTCCTCCATAGCTTAGATGTCTTAGCTTCCAACATGTAAATTGCTTATGAAGGGAGTCAAGAAGAGGCGTGAACTCATTAATTCTAAGCTTACGGTTCATTAACGGTAGTCCGAGGTAACGCACTGGAAGAGATCCTTGAGATAAACCAATTGCTGCTATGATTGGTGGTGTAAGCTCGCTGCATCTGGATGTGTAGACAGCGGATTTAGCTGCGTTCATTTTGAGCCCGGAAAGACTATAGAATTGGTCTAAGACCTCCACTATGACCTTTAGAGAATTTTGAGAGCCATTGAAAAAAATAAGAATGTCATCCGCAAAGGCAAGGTGTGTAACCTCAGGATCTAAGGCATTTGGATGAAACCCAATCTGTCCCTGCCCATATTTTTCAGATAAAAGCTGCCCAAAAACTTCCATCGCTATCACAAAAAGGAATGGGGAAAGCGAGTCTCCTTGTCTAAGCCCTTGTCTGCCTTTGAAAAAACCACAAAGCTCTCCATTTATCTTTAATGAGTAAGATGGAGTTGTTAGACATTCCTTGATCCAATGAACATACTGCACAGGTACATCCATGGCTCTTAGCGTTTCCAAGATAAAGTCCCAGCTAACGGAGTCAAAGGCCTTTCTGAGATCGACTTGTAAGGCTGCCATTTGAGGTCCGTTCTTCCGATTCATTCCTGTAACTAACTCAGTAGCTAGTAAGACGTTTTCTACTAGCAATCTTCCTTTAACAAATGCAGATTGGTTGGAGCTAACCATTTCAGGCAGTAGGTGTTGTAGTCTGGAAGCTAGTAGTCTAGAAATCACTTTGTAAATGGTATTGCAAAGAGATATAGGCCTAAATTCACTGATGTGGTCCGCTCCTGGGCGTTTAGGCAACAAAGCTATAGCTGTGGCATTAATCTGCTTGAGCAAGCGACCGGAGTAGAAAAATTCCTGCACCGCAAGTATAGCTTACTCTCCAATGATTCCCCAACAGTCCTTGAAGAACTCTGCTGAATAACCATCAGGACCAGGCGACTTCGAATTTGGTAAGTGAAGAAACTCATGGGTGATCTCTTCTCTAGTAAAGGGACGAGTCAGCATCATTTTGTGAGCATCAGAACATTTAAATTTGACCAAATTTGCCACTTTTTCCTTGTTCTCATTACTGAAGTTAACTGTTTTCTCACCAAGAAGTTTCTGGTAAAAGCCAATGCACTCAGACTTAATTGCACTCTCTTCCTCAAGCCTATATCCGTCCTCAGCAACTAGATAATGGATATTGTTTTGTCTATGTCTCTCTTTAACTGATTTGTGGAAAAGTGAGGTGTTAGAGTCCCCTTTTTCTGCCCAATTCACTCTAGCCTTTTGTCTCAAGTATTTGTCCTCAGCCTTCATTAAGATTCACTCTAGCCTTTTGTCTCAAGTATTTGTCCTCAGCCTTCATTAAGTCAGACCAGATTTTGTGGAGGTTCTTTTCTTCCTCAACCAAAAGCGGGGAACTAGTGGATAAGAGTTGCTGTTGACAGCTAATCAACTGAGTTTCAGCTGCTTGAGTTCGTTGTTCGATTCCCGAGAAGCAGTCCTTATTCAATTGTCTAAAAAACTGAGTTTCAGCTGCTTGAGTTCGTTGTTCGATTCCCGAGAAGCAGTCCTTATTCAATTGTCTAAAAGGCCTTTTCATTAATTTTTTGTCAAAGCATAGCATTAAGTAGGCGGTAAACTAATTTAAAACAATCACGGGTAGAACTGTGAATATATATGAATACAAATGTCATCCGTTTACAATCTTTTTTTCTATTGGATTTTTTTTTGTACAGACAAATGGCAAATTATTCAAAAAAATTATAGCCTATTTTTTCATTTTATATTGCGATTTTATACAGTCTGTCCTGTTAATAATCAAAATTCATCGAATTATTTGTGGGCAAAAAATATTTTTCAATATAATAGTCTATATTTTTTAAAAAAAAACAATGAAAGAGCATTTAGTTGTAGACCATTAAAACGCCTGAATAATCCGCTTAATGCACTAAAAGAATTGGTGATTGGCGTAAAATTTTGTATTTGTTGGGGTTTGAATTCGTATTTTAAAAATATTAACATATAATACTATAAAAACATGAAATTTAGGTTTCAAATCCTCAAAAAAAATTGGATATCCTAAACGATCATTTATGTGACTTGGTCTTTAGACCGATTTTAGATATAAATAATGGTATATGGTTGTTTTTTCTTTTTTTTTTAACACGGAGTTATTGTTGTTTCTCTAAACGATAATTCTACACCTATTTACCCATCAATTAGTAGTTCCAAATTTATTTAGGCATATTATGAAATCTAATCTTTTTATATATATAAAAAAACGGGTAAACATGTTTTGAACCGGCAACAAAATTTTGTTTCTAAAAAACAACATACTATTCAATATACAACCTCAATAATAGTTTTAAAATTAGGTTTGACAAAAAAAAAAAATTTAATTAGAAACAAAATAAAAAGATAAACTTTTGTGGTAACGGCCCATTTAGTAGGTTTTCAGCTGTATCAAACTTTGGGCTTCTAGAAGAAAAAAAACAAAAAGTGAGTTCATATAAAGAATCAATGAAATAAAAGTTGGAAAAAAAACAAAAAGTGAGAAAAAAAACAAAAAGTGAGTTCATATAAAGAATCAATGAAATAAAAGTTGAAAAAATAAAAAAGTGATAAGGACATAGCTTATCTAATAACGTGTTTGCGTCATGCAGGGACAATGAGAACATGCAATTTAGTCACTCAGATATAAACAAAAACGTAAAACGAAGTACCCACTTGCTCCGTTTCTTCACGCGCGTGTCTCACAACAACCCTTCTCCAAATTTTCTTCTCCGTGTCTGTGCCGAGGTTTTAGTTTTTAGCTCGTTTACGAGTTGACCTTGTTTTTCTAGGATGTCTGAATTTGATTTTTCTAGGATGCCGAAAAAAAAAATCTGGAACATCAACGAAATACTCATTTTTTCATTAAGGGGACTACATTAGGCTACTCATTTCACACTAACCGTATAGTTTTGTATCATCTAATTGATTTTTTAAAATTGATTTTTTAAAATAGAGAAAGGAATCAGTTATTATCAGATTCAGTTAAACCAAACAAAACAGAAACACAACCCAAAATAAACCGGGGAAATTGAGTCAATATCCGGAGAAATACAATACTATCCGTTTCAAACAAACGGACCAATTTTGATTTTTTTTTTTGTTAAAAGTAAAAATAGTTACAACGAAAAGGTACCTGAAGCGCGTGAGAAGTTCCATTTTTTTTTTGTTAAAAGTAAAAATAGTTACAACGAAAAGGTACCTGAAGCGCGTGAGAAGTTCCATATAAAGGATATATCTAGATTGTCCTTAAAAAAGCCAGATAACAACGCTCGTAACAATCTCATCTCTATTGTTGCTTTACCCATTTCTCTTAAATCCTTTCTCCTGAATCAGATATCAGAGCCTTTTGATTCTAAACTCTCTCTATCTCTCCCTTTTCGTGGATCATCATCATCATCATTGGTAAAAGAGGGATTCAAAAAAAATGACAGGCTTCTCTGTGTCTCTTTTCGTCTCAAATTTGTCAAATGTCGCCTCCTATCTCTCTCCGATCTTTGAACACATCCCCTCGGCGAAGGTTGTTCCGGCTCAGATCGATAAGGTCG
>CM071719.1:23589506-23599518 GCA_036630335.1 Physaria fendleri | reverse complement strand
TTCCTCGAGACAACATCTCCGCTCTTTGGATCTTCAAGTTGGGTGAACAAAGCTTAAAGGCTCCACGAGTAGTCTCTCCAACAATGATTCAATGAACTATTGGCGAGGAGTATAATCGACTTGTTGAATGATTCAACAATATCGCGGTCTTAGTGTTTATCTTAGCTTTAATAGTTAATTGTATCATTGTGGCTTTCTACCATTTAGCATTTCTGGGAACTTAGAATTTTAGAGCCTATTTTTAGGTTTTTTTAGTTTGGTAGTCTACTAGGTGTGGCCCTTTGCCATATGGTTTATCCCTTTCGGAAAACCTTGTATTCCTCAGTGGATCAATTGAACCCTTCGTGGTTCTGTATCGCCTTTAATGGCTCCGTGGAAGAATCCGTGATNAAAACCGTGTCCACAACATAATCATTGGGGGGAAAAAAATCCCTCTTACAAAAAATGTATTTAAGTGATTCTGAATGATCACACTATTATTTACAAATCTATCACAATCATTTATACATTCAAACGTAAGCCAGATTAGATCAATAATCTAATCTGTTAAGAGTAAGGCTCAGAGAGACGTACCAGGAACCTCCACTTCACCTCATGACCCTTTTGATCTACCTTTATCAGCACTTGTGGAGTTATGGTCCATCACGTTGAGCCATTTGAACTGCGTTGGCACCAATGTGGCTATCGAGGGGACTAGGATGTACAGTTCTTGTGAAGTGAATCATGAAACTTCTAAGTCTTTGTGAGAGGAACTTATTGACCGAATTCACAAGAATCTGCCATCTTTCTCGGAGCCAAATAGTGAGAAGTACTACAAGAGCGAAACCGAATGAAACTCCGATGATCATAAACAATCCGCGAAATCTATAAAAGGTTAAAGGATTTGAGGTATCATCAGTTGGGTATGGAAACTGTTTATCCGAAATCTATAAAAGGTTAAAGGATTTGAGGTATCATCAGTTGGGTATGGAAACTGTTTATCAAACCATTTTCTCTCCATCTCATTTAGCCTCTCGCTTATCCTTAGCTTCATGATCTCTCTAGACACATTAGGCACCAACTCTGAACCTTTCTGGAACATCTGAAACATGGTTTAACAAACAAACATTCATGCTTCAGCAAGTAAAGAAATTAATGATGACTAAGAAGAAGGATACCTACAAAGCCAAAACCGTTGGTGGTTGATTGTGTCTTGACCATTAGAAAATGTTCAGGATATTCACCAAGGACGACTTTGAGGTATGGCAACTCACTGACAATAAATGAAACTGATTTGTTCAACAAGGCTTGGCCATAATCATGTGAAGTATTGAGACCTAATAAGTTCATTGCTCGAATGCTGGAATTGGTTAGGGCTGCATTGGCTATGTAGGAGCCAGAGAGGTGACCCACATAGTCTTCATTGGAGTTGAAACGTATTTGTTGTACTGTCATCATTGATGTCAATGTTGCAGTGTAACTTGTAACTAATATGAGCACTGCAAATACCCACACTGTAACTACAAATCTTGATAAGTTGTGTTTTAGCCTCTCCCCTGTCACACAGAACAAGTACCAAAAGTTATAAGCATAACAAGGATTGGCATATACAAATGTGTAAAGGGTTTTAGCCTCTCCCCTGTCACACAGAACAAGTACCAAAAGTTATAAGCATAACAAGGATTGGCATATACAAATGTGTAAAGGGGATTACTTACTATGAGCATAAACAAGGGTAGAGAAGCCAAACCAAAGCACAACTCCGATTTGTTGAGACCAAGATCCACAACTCCGATTTGTTGAGACCAAGATCCTTGGAACTCAGAGTTGTCAGGTCTTTCTATCAACCAAACTATGATACCCGTTAAGACAAAGAAAGCTGCACTTGTTATCCAAAGGCCTGGTGTTAAAGGTTGGAAAAACACCCACATACTTCTCTCTTTTGCTGCTACAATTCCAAGACCCATTTCGGTGAATGGCAACGTGAAATCCACATATATCGATCTATTTAAAGTGATTGTAATATCTCCCACAGCCGCATCATACTTATCTTTCTAAGGAATGCAAAACAATACTTCAATGGGATTCAGTTTCCACAAACTCTACATAGATGAGAAAACAATACTAGTACCTGGCTATGAAGTAGATATGCAAGATTGTCGTAGTTAGGTCCATTAACCCAACGTATGTACTCCACCTCGTAGTTGAAAGGTGCAATGGAAGCTTCAAAGACATCTATACAAAACCCTTCAACATTTGTTATATCATCTGTTACTGAATCAGGGTCTACCAAGGTTGGAAAAACACCCACATACTTCTCTCTTTTGCTGCTACAATTCCAAGACCCATTTCGGTGAATGGCAACGTGAAATCCACATATATCGATCTATTTAAAGTGATTGTAATATCTCCCACAGCCGCATCATACTTATCTTTCTAAGGAATGCAAAACAATACTTCAATGGGATTCAGTTTCCACAAACTCTACATAGATGAGAAAACAATACTAGTACCTGGCTATGAAGTAGATATGCAAGATTGTCGTAGTTAGGTCCATTAACCCAACGTATGTACTCCACCTCGTAGTTGAAAGGTGCAATGGAAGCTTCAAAGACATCTATACAAAACCCTTCAACATTTGTTATATCATCTGTTACTGAATCAGGGTCTACCTTCACTAGTCTTGGGAATCTATTGCTAGATGTAACAAGAACCCTCAGCTTTTTTCTACTGCTACTCTGTTTCGGATTGCTAGATGTAACAAGAACCCTCAGCTTTTTTCTACTGCTACTCTGTTTCGGATTTTGGATTGACCCACCATCCCACATTATGGTCTCCTCAAGCTTGTTATGAGTAGAATATAAATATCTTCTATTGTTGAAACTACCATTAGAATTCCAGAATCCTATCCTTCTCTCACCTGATCCTATCATGTTCACGATCTCAAACTTGTTTGACAATAACTTCTTATCATTCAGTCTGAAATCACCACTCAAACCCTTAAACCTACTCTCTGTGATTGCCTCAAGAAAACTTGATGATACATTAGGCATCCTTGTAGCTTCAGCTGCACTTGCCAGACACCAAGCAATGTCGTGAGCCCACACTCCAGAGATACTTAACCGAGTAATCTCAATCACTTCTTCAACAGAAAGTGATTTTCTCCATCTTAACGTGAAGTTCTGAAGCTCTTTTGACATTGGTATATAAGACTTGAAACCAATCACACCTTCCATTGCCTCCTTTGCGAAATCATCTATGGGCTGATGAAAACTGCTCATGGTTTTTGCAGTTAGAATCCAAGCAAACCCTTTACCCATCATCCCTAATTTCTCAACACATGGAAGAGACGAGTTGCAATAACTTCAGACAGATGAACAACAAAGACAGTTGTTGTTTCCATGTCCTTAAGATTTCTTAACTGATCCATCAAAAAATCCTCACTTGAAGAGACAGTAAAACCAATCTTGGACTGTATACGAATGTTATTCTCATGGATCTCATGGAAATGGTCAACCATGAGTTGCATAGTCTCTCTCCAATCATCATGATATTCATAAACAAGAACAACACTATTCCAATGAAACCCATTGATGAAAGCTGTGATTCCCTTAGCCTCTGAGGCATAATCATGTGCGACTTGGATCAAGTGACTGTAACTGCTCAATGACAATGACATGGGAGAGTTAAGTAAAATCGTAGGAACCTTAGCTTTCTCTCCAAGTTCTGCCAAAAGTTTTGCTTCTAGAAAAGAGTTCACTCCAAGTATCACTTCCACTCTTACACTTTTCAGCAGATCTTCAGCTATTTCATTCATAAAGAGAGAACACTTAGATTGCGAGTGTGAATAGAAACAGAGAAGAAGAGAATCTATGTAGAGAGGGGTGGATTATGTACCAGAAGAGAGAGCAAGAAGAGGATCTCCTTGAGAGTTTCTGAGTGAAAGAGAGACTCTTGTCTTGTAATGACCGTTAATAGCGTAAAAATCAGAAAGTGCCATGGAAACAGAGCTTGTCACTATCTTCCCTTCCACAGAACCCAAATCCAAAACCAATCCAACCCGGACTTGAACCCATTTATCATTATTGTCATTTGAACTGGAAGCAAAACAGTTGGAGATAAAATAAAGCAGAACAAGAAGAAGTAAGAGCAGAACAGACCAAGTATCACTTCCACTCTTACACTTTTCAGCAGATCTTCAGCTATTTCATTCATAAAGAGAGAACACTTAGATTGCGAGTGTGAATAGAAACAGAGAAGAAGAGAATCTATGTAGAGAGGGGTGGATTATGTACCAGAAGAGAGAGCAAGAAGAGGATCTCCTTGAGAGTTTCTGAGTGAAAGAGAGACTCTTGTCTTGTAATGACCGTTAATAGCGTAAAAATCAGAAAGTGCCATGGAAACAGAGCTTGTCACTATCTTCCCTTCCACAGAACCCAAATCCAAAACCAATCCAACCCGGACTTGAACCCATTTATCATTATTGTCATTTGAACTGGAAGCAAAACAGTTGGAGATAAAATAAAGCAGAACAAGAAGAAGTAAGAGCAGAACAGAGTTTTGAATACAAAATCTATCCATTAATTTAAATATACAACTACAAAATTAATGAGAAACCACGCCCCACCTTTGCTGCTAGACACATTATTATTACTATTTATATAAGCCAACCCATTCCGTGTTTTACATTCTCTCTATTCTAAATTACGTATATTAAAAGAAGAAAAATTCAAAGATTACGAACTCTAGAAGGAAAAAAAAATCAAAAAATCTTTGTGGAGTTAAATTTTGCTACTGTTTTGTTTCTCAAGGTCAATTTTTAGGAAAAATCCGACAACCGAATAACGTTTATTGACGAAAATACCAAAAAAAAAACAATATGAAAATTTGAAGAAACAATTGAACACAAATAAGAAACGGATCAATTTAACATTTTCAACGGCCGCAAATATAAATGTGTTATTTTCCCCTAAGTTTTGGGTTGTAATTAACCTGTACTATTCAACAATTACTTAGTGTTCAAGATAATATTAATTAGACAGTCATATATATAAATCTAGAACCGATAAAAGTCGTCTCATCTCAAAAGTAAACGATCTCATATGATCAAATTTAGTCCACACCCTCTGTAATCCGTAAGTTTAGGCCACCACCATAAACTAAGTGAATTCCTAATAACTCTAGACCAAACTCTTTCTATCATGAAATCGTTGTGTAAGATTTGTATAAATCCCATGAATAATTAATTTTATGAGATTAAGTTTGCTAGAAACTAATCAAATTCATTTCAAGGAAAGTGAAACTCTGCACAAAGTTAATATAAATGAAAGTATTAAAGTATGCAGAGAAAACTTGGGAAAGAAACTTTGGTCTGAAAACTAGCCTAGTAATCTTGCATAAAGGTTTTATAGTATACATACCTGTAACCTTCTCAGCGATTGCCAAGCCGATGCTCAGCCATTTTTTAGCGGTCTCAAATTGTCTTAGCTTTACTGGTAATGCTCCTCGGTTCCAAGCTGTTGTTGCAGGCCATTTCCCTTCTTCAGTTGGGTATTCTCCTTCCTCTAACCCAATCCTAATACTGTATGCTTGTTTGGTTTTCCTGTCTCTCCGGATCCAAAGAAGCACTATGTCCCCAGCTTAGATGCCCTGCT
This sequence comes from Physaria fendleri, assembly GCA_036630335.1. NCBI lineage: Eukaryota > Viridiplantae > Streptophyta > Magnoliopsida > Brassicales > Brassicaceae > Physaria > Physaria fendleri. The sequence goes on along the minus strand of CM071719.1, from coordinate 23,593,885 downwards.
CTTAGCTTACAACATAAAGTCAAGAGCTTTGGCTTCACCGCCAATATCTGGAGTCAATATAGTGACTAAGGCACGGGAGACCACGACCTCTGTGGTTGTCATTATTTTTCCTGAGATATAGAAACTGAGACACTTGGAAAGAGAAGCAACCGCCACTGGAAGCGCTTGGCAAGAAATAGCTTCATGTGCTGAAAGGGAGAGATAATCTGGAGAGAAATCAAGGCAGGAAGTCATTGCATCGATCTGGCCAATGGCACAATTGTGATCCTTCTTTTGCAGGTAGATCTTGAACAGCAAGAATCAGAAGCAAAGAGAAGTTGGTCAAAAGTATTTTCTCAACCAATCTCAAATTACTAGGTCGCCAAAGGCAATAAGTTACATACTGGATATATTACTGTACCTTAAGAAAAGAGCAATCAATACTGGCTCAAGCTGCAGAGACAGAAAACTGGTAAGCAATTCGGAGTTGAAAGATCCAATTAGGAGACCCGTTGGAACTAGAAGTGCACAGAAAACTGGTAAGCAATTCGGAGTTGAAAGATCCAATTAGGAGACCCGTTGGAACTAGAAGTGCCACAGATAAATTTGTACCTTTTCAGCTTCTAATCTGAGGCATTGTAAGTAAACAGCAGAACAGGTAAAGAAAAATGATGATCAGGTCCATCACTACCATTTCCTCCATTCCTGAGAACTTTCACGCACTTGATCACACTCTCGTACTCTCCCTTTTGCAACTGCATAGCTGATATGAAACGCAGAATTTGATTTCTCATACATGTGAACTTCGTGGTGTCTTTCCGAGTTTTTGATGTACCTAAACCCTCCTCTCAAAGATCCAACGCTTCATTCGCTAGACAAAGCGCTTTTACCTAACACGAGGAATTGCTTTGGAAGCAATTTGTAGTGTATACGTTCGTCGGGGCCTACTAATCGTTTCTTTGAACGGTTCTTCATGAACATCGGTTGATTCTTCTACAATAAGCCGACGACGATTCAAAGTCTCTAGTCAACTCACAACATCAGACGACTCCTTTATTGTTTTTTTTTCCAAGTCTTTTTATCATTCAATCACACTCGCAACAGATGCGATTTGCTTCTTCTAATCCTCTAATCCTTCTTCTTCATTGTGCTCTTCTAAACCCTAAAATTTTGTTTCTGTAGTTTATTGAGATTTTACCCTTTTTGTGGGATTTGTGATGATGATGGGTAGGCTAGTCTTTGCAATTATCCTGGGAAATTGTTTCTGCTTGCTGCTATTGTCTCGCTTTATATCAGCAACTGAAGCCGAAGTTAATTGCTTGAAGACTATAAAATCTCAAGTTGAGGATCCAAATGATAGTTTAAGGAGTTGGGATTTTGGGAACCAGACTACACCAGGTTTTATCTGCAAGTTCAGTGGTGTCACTTGCTGGCATGGTGATGAGAATAGGGTTTTCACTATTAAGCTCTCTGGTTATGGTCTTGGAGGAGTGTTTCCTCTTGGTGTTAAGACCTGTTCTGATTTGACTGGTTTAGAGCTTTCTAGAAACAACTTCTCTGGACCTTTACCATCAAACCTTACATCTGTGATTCCACTTGTTACAACTTTGGACCTCTCATACAATAGCTTCTCTGGTGAAATCCCTGCTACTATCTCAAACATTACCTTTTTGGGCTCTCTTATGCTTCAGAATAACGAGTTCACGGGTACTCTACCTCCCCAGCTTATGGAACTTAAACGGCTCAAAAACTTCTCTGTGGCTAACAATCATCTCGTAGGTCCTATCCCAAATTTCACGGACTATTTCAAACAGTCCTTGAAATTTGGGCCAGAGTCATTTGAAAATAACCAGGGTTTGTGTGGTAAGCCTCTAGAAGATTGTAGTAGTCCTTCTAGCTCTGGTGATAAGGTTATTATTATAGCTGCGCTTTGTGGATTCACCGGGGGAGCAATAATATTTGGGGTTGTTTTGTCTTTCTATTTCCCTAATATGAGCTTGGGGTTGTTCGGAAGAAGCAGGATGATACTGAAGGAAACAAATGTGCAAAGAGCTTGAAACAGAAAGGAACTACTAGACTAATATGATGTATTGTGATCAGAGACATTTTCTACCGGGGATCAGTATTTATAAAAGAAATTGTTATACAGAATAAACATCAGTATTTATAAAAGAAATTGTTATACAGAATAAACTTGTCAAATTTTTATATTATAATTTCTTTTTGTCAGGAATTTTTACATTATAAATATGTGGACATTGTAATGAGAAGAAGAGATATAAGAAATCAGATAAAGTTGTCATCCATGTTCCCCTTCCACACTTTCTTTAAAATTTTGGCTGTAGATTTGTTGCTGTAGATTTTTGGGCTATAGCTTTATGATTATGGCTGTAGAAATTTGACTGTACAATTTGGGCTGTAGAATTGTTGGTGCTGTAAGTTTATCTAATGGAAATATTTCATTAATCTTTTCCATATAAGAATTTCTAGATTTTCTATAAAAAGAAATTCCGTAATTAGTTTCCATAAAAGTTTCTAAAGCCAAAACAATTTTTCTAAAGCCCACAATATATGGCTTTATAGTTTTATTCCATAAAAGGAAAAAAATCATCGAAATGGCTTTACGTTTTTAAAAGTGCTACGGATTTCAGATAGAAAAGTGGCTTTAGAAAAACCTAAAGCCCCAACCAATCACGCCCATAGTCGTTTAGTAGTTTTTATTAAAATGGCCTGAAACTACAAAAGGGTCCGTTTGTTACTGGATTTAGGCCCATTAAATGGTTTATGACGCATATTTCAAAATTTTATTAAAAGGGCCTGAAAGGCTGAAACTATCCCATTACCATGACTCGGCAATCGGATCTTATTACAATAACTTAACATAAAAGAACACTAGGGCCATGTTTATTCAAATGGAGATGATTTTCTATGTTTGTTTAGCATCAAATTTGAATCATTTGAATGACTCATCTCAATGGATTATTTGGATGAGTTTAAAATTTTAGGTAAAATTTTGAGGTCCATTCAGATGGCCCAAATTGGACCAGTTAAATGGAGATGAACCTCCTAAAAAGTCAAATTCCAAATATACCCTCTCTGGTTTTAAAAAATTACGACCCACAACGTTGAAAAATTCTCCCAGTCTCTTGCATTCTCGCAGTCTTTCGATAGCTGGAAAAATTCTCGCAGTCACAATCCCATAATTTCTCATTGGATTTCACATAAGGTAATGTTCGATTTCACTTAAGGAATTTTGATTTATGTTCATCTCTTTTTTGTTTTGATTATTTGATTTATTTTTCATCTTGATTTCGTGTGTGAAATCACACAAGGATTTTCAATTTTTGATTTGTTTTGATTTGCTTAAGATTTGCTTGCTTTCTTGAGGTGGGTTTTTCTTTGATTCGTTGATTTGTTTTGATTTGTTTAAAACCAATCTTTATCTCAATCTCTCTCATATCAAAGAGGTACTTTACAAAAATTTATTTGGATTTTACTTGTATAATAATCATGTCTTGAGAATTTCTTGCTTGCTAGTACAGATGAGAATGCTATGCCCAAAGCTACTGATTTTGGGTTGTCTGTGTTCGTTGAAGGTGAGTTTGTCTGTTCAATCCTCCTCTTCTTCTCCGTTTTTTGAGTAAATATGCTTGATGTGTTGTTTTATAAACTGATAACAAAAAAAGCAAAATTGCAGGAAATATTTACAGGGATATAGTAGGAAGTGCTTACTATGTTGCTCCTGAAGTTAAGACGAAGTTATGGAAAGGAATTGATGTTTGGAGTGCAGGGATCATTCTACACATCTTGCTTTGTGGTGTACCTCCTTTTTGGGCTGGTAGGTAAAAGCTGACCAATCCTTTAACTTGGTTTATTTACTTTAGTTATGTTATTGATATGTTTTATCTTGTTGTTGTTGATACGCTATAGAATCTGAGAAGGGAATATTTGAGGAGATTATAAAGGGAGAGATTGATTTTGAGAGCCAACCATGGCCCTCTATATCTGATAGTGCTAAAGATCTTGTGAGAAACTTACTTAACAAGAACCCTAAAAACGAATTTCAGCTTACCAAGCTCTTGGTAGAGTCCCTTAATCTATCATAAATGTGATTTGTTTGTGGGTATCTTGCTTTGCAATGCTTTACTAATCTCTTGAGATTGTTGTAGAACATCCATGGATTAGAGAAGAGAAGCTCCAAACAAGCCTATCGATAGTGCTGTCTTGTCTCGGATGAAGCAGTTCCGAGCAATGGACAAGCTAAAGAAGTTAGCTCTTAAGGTAAAACTAGAAATGTTTTTTCCTACAAGTTAGACATTCTCTTTTGGTTGTTCTTCTGTTTTTGTTTTGCAGGTTATTGCAGAGAGTCTGTCGGAAGAGGAAATTAGAGGTCTTAAAAC